>WNGS01102132.1:20393-43705 GCA_020271785.1 Procambarus virginalis
TAATCCGGAACTATCTCTACCCACGGTTCAGATTCAGAGGGACGTTTCGGACTTAAGATCCTACGGGACACAGCGGCTCTACAATCGATCGTTTTGAAATCGGCTGTGCCCAACGTCGCCTACACAGGAGAGACTGTGTTCATCACTGACCTTACTGCTACAACTCCTTATCCACTTGCCCGAGTTTACCTGGATTGTCCCTTCGTGACCGGTGAAGTCCAAGTCGCCGTCAGGGAAAAGCCTTTTCCCATGCCTGGAGTGCAACTTCTCCTGGGCAACGACTTGGCAGAAGACCAACAACCAAACAACCTGATCGTCAAGGACATATCCAAGGTAAGCAACTCTGTGGTGGATAACCCGATTTTTGAACATTTCCCAGTAAAGGTTCAAGAGAGTGATGAAGGTTCTCCTCCTGTTATGGTGACCACCCGTGCTCAAGCTGCACGTCCACAGCCAGCCGACTCTACTGCTACCGCTGTCCCTCAGGACCCTTCGAAACTACCCCCTAACCTGACCGCGGTGGAGTTCCGTAAGTTACAGAGAGATGATCTTACATTGACACCATTATTCTTTCAGGCTGAAACCCAATCCGACAGTGTTCCTGGGTTCTTTATGGAGAACGAAATACTCTATCGCAGGTATAGACCCAGTAAACTGAAGGACGAGGACGATTGGGCAAACGTTGAACAACTAGTGATTCCCACCAGCCTGCGGCCCACGATTCTACACCTGGCCCACGGCGCTTTGTCACACTATGGGTTCAACAAGACTTACCATGGAATTCGACAAGACTACTACTGGCCAGGTATGGTAAACGACATCAAAAATTATGTCAAATTATGCCACGTGTGTCAGTTAGCCGGGAAACCGAACGTTTCCATTCCCAGAGCACCACTGATACCCATCCAGGTGCCTGAGGAACCGTTCCACAAGCTCATTATCGACTGCGTTGGTCCTTTGCCTCGGACCAGTGCAGGCAACGCATATATCTTAACCATCCTGTGTCCTACCACCAGATTTCCGATAGCAGTTCCAGTAAAAAATATTACAGCTGCTACAGTGGTGAAGAATCTACTGAAAATCTTCACCCAGTATGGATTTCCGAGGGAGATTCAGAGCGACTGTGGTACCAACTTCACCAGTGATCTCTTCAAACGGACTCTGGAGGAGTTCAACATCAAACAGGTACTGTCCAGCCCCTATCATCCTGCTTCACAGGGTTCTCTCGAGCGTAGTCATCAAACCATCAAGGCACTCTTAAAAAAGTTCTGTAATGAGACCTCAAAGGATTGGGATAGGCAAATTGATCTCATCATGTGTATTTTCAGAAGTCTTCCCAACGAGTCACTAGGAGTATCTCCTTATGAGATGCTCTACGGACGTAAGTGCCGTACACCTCTCAAGGCTTTCAAGGATTCTCTACGTGATGACACCTTCAGTGAGCATCAGAGTGTGCCCCAGTATCTCCAAAATCTCCGACACATTCTAGAGAGGGTCCATTCCTTTGCCAGCAACAACCTACAGAAAGCCCAGGAGAGGATGAAGACTCGTTACGACCAGCACTGTAAAGTAAGGAAGTTTACACCAGGAGACTTAGTGCTTGCCTATTTCCCTATCCCAGGTTCTCCTTTACAGAACAGGTTCTCAGGACCCTACCGTGTTAAGGAGTGCCGGAACAACTTCAACTACGTTCTCGAGACCCCGATAGGCGGCGGAAGACCCAGCTGTGCCACATTAATTTACTCAAGCCCTACCATGGGGTTCCTCCCACTGTGTTAACCAATTTCACCTCATTTACAGGTCCATACAGCCACAGTGAGACCTTCCCTGCTTCTCCTTCCGAGAGCACTGACACTGAGACAGCGCTCTCTAACTCGGAAATCCTTACTAACCTTCAACATCATTTTCAGGACGATAATAGTGCTCCACTAATCAAACTCGTCAGAGAATATCAAGAGTTGTTTCGAGATGACCCCCAAGAGTGTACTGTAACTCGGCACGACATCCAACTGCTACCTGACACCCAGCCGATTCGCCAACCATTCTACCGAATCAGCCCGAGCAAAACGGAAGTCATGCGGGCTGAGGTACAGTATCTCTTGGACCATGGACTGGCTACCCCCTGTGAGTCCCCCTGGGCCTCACCATGCATCCTGGTACCCAAACCTCACGGCAAAATCCGTCTGTGTACGGATTATAGGAAGTTGAACCAGGTCACAGTGAAGGACGCCTACCCAATACCCAGGGTAGACGACATTCTGGATGCCATTGGTAATGCCCGCTACCTGTCTCAGGTAGACCTACTAAAGGGCTACTACCAGGTGAGTTTAACGGAGCGAGCTAAGGTACTGTCCGCCTTTATAACCCCGTTTGGTCTCTACAGGTACAATCGCCTTCCCTTTGGACTCTGCAATGCCCCAGCCACCTTTCAGAGAGCTGTCAACCGCGTCATCCAGGGCTTGGAAAACACCTATGCCTATTTGGACGACATCGTGGTAGCATCCAACACCTGGAGCGAACACCTGCTCCAGCTACAACGATTGTTCTACAAGCTCCTGAAAGCCGGCCTCACCATCAATTTGGGCAAGTCCACCTTCGCGAAAGGTAAAGTGCGGTACCTGGGTCATGTTATAGGGAGTGGCAACCTGGCTCCGTTAAACATTCACATTCAAGCAATCCAACAGTATCCACAGCCTACTACCAGGAAGCAGCTCCTGCGCTTCCTTGGTCTTGCTTCCTATTACCGTAGGTTTGTGAAGAATTTTAGCACTGTTGCAACCCCATTAATCACCTTAACCAGTCCCAAGCAACGGTATAATTGGACCAGAGAGCAAACCGTTGCATTCGAACAACTCAAATTCCTCCTCTGTTCTAATCCCATTCTCGCCTCACCAGATATCAAGAAGCCTTTCATCCTCCATGTCGACGCCAGTGGTACCGGCATCGGAAGTGTCTTAATGCAGCAGCGAGGCGAGGAGGTTCTACCTGTCAGCTACTACAGTTGCAAGTTGAAGCCTCATCAGAAGAACTACAGTACTATAGAGAAGGAACTCCTGTCCATCGTCCTGAGCTTACAACACTTTGCACCATATCTGCACGGTGCTAGGTCCACTACCATCTATTCGGACCACAACCCTCTGAGATTTTTACATCAAGCCCAATTTAATAACCAACGTCTGCTGCGATGGGCTTTATATCTTCAAGGCTTCAACTTAAAGATCTGCTACATCAAGGGGCCTGATAACATCATCGCTGATGCCCTCTCCAGAGTGCATGAGGTAGAGGCAGCTCCACCTCCCACTCTACCTCCAGTGGACGTGATTCACCCGAAACGGCAGGCTTCGGGGGAGAGTTGTGACGATAATCTCTTATCAGAGATTTAGCCTGCTATTTCTGCGAATCACTCCTGTCCTCATCAATATACAAGATACGTTTTGTAGTGGCTAAACGTATATGATAGCCACACGTACCAGCAACTCCCTCCTCCCCCCACTCCAGCACCTGGTCGACGCGCCGAACCCTTCAACTGCCTAACTAGCGACTTGCGACCATCCAGCTTCCTCATTGGCCGCCAACCAACACTCCACTCCGGCTCCCCGCCAATCACAAGACCTCACCAGTTATTGTTGGAGTCCCTTGCGTTTCTGCCAGCCAGAATATTGTGTGCTCGCAAGCTGTGAACTCCTAAGTGACTCACCTTGTGTGGTCAAATAGAGGTTTATAGTTAGTGCATATATTCCAGCATTCATATTTTACTTACTTTTGTATGTCAATTCTCCTCCCCATTAACGTAATCTATTTTCATGTTTATATTGTTTATTATTTTTACCAGTAAGCCAAGATTTTGCATTTGTTTCAATTTGTGTTTTTTTATTGTTATTAAAATCCAGTTTTTATTATTGTCTTTCGTATTTCCGACCTTACCACAGATTACCAATCACGCAGTCATTCTTTTTTTTTCTCTTTTTTTTTCCTTTTCTTTTTTTATATATTATATGTGGCCCAGCACTGACACCTGCTAGTTGGAAGACTGCCGACCACCATTTCCAACTCGTTACCGTCACATATATATATATATATATATATATATATATATATATATATATATATATATATATATAATATGAATATATATATATATTCCTCCCCACCATTCCCCCCTTCCCTCGTCCTCCCATCCATTCCCCAATAACTCTTCCTCCCATCCA
Source organism: Procambarus virginalis (assembly GCA_020271785.1). NCBI lineage: Eukaryota > Metazoa > Arthropoda > Malacostraca > Decapoda > Cambaridae > Procambarus > Procambarus virginalis. The sequence goes on from WNGS01102132.1 coordinate 24,602, forward strand.
TTCCTTATCCCCCTTGCCCTTAATACAATCCCCCTCCACGTCCCCTTGTCCTCCCCTCCATCCCCCACTTCACTGTCTCCTCGTCCTTTCCACCATTCCCCACTCCATCTTCCCCTTGTCCTCCCCACCATCTCCCAATCCCTCATCCTCCCTACCATTCCCCCCTCCCTTGTCTCCTCTTCCTCCCCACCATCACCCACTGCCTGTTCCCTCATCCTCCCCACCATCCCTCATTCCTGTCCCATTGTCCTCCCCCACCATTCCCTACTCCCTAGTCCGATTCATTCCCAAATGATCTGAGGTTCACATCAGAAAATTGGAACATAAAATAATCTAATGTTCCCATCACTGAAAAAAAGAACAATGAGAAACAATAACAAAACAAAGTATACTCACGAAATGATTGGTATGATAAACAACACGCCTGAATTCCAATGCAATGTCACACAAAATAATTTAATAACAAAAATATATAAAAATCCATGAAAATTCCATTTATCAATGCAATCGCAAACATTGAAATGGAATCGTAACATATAGTATAGCGTGTGTTGCTCTTACGTGCACCAGATGGCGCTGTTTTTGAAAAAATATGTTTTAATCTGTCACAGGTGTAGTATCTATATATTAGGTATATAAAAACACTTGTGTATTTGAATGAAATGTTGTGTCAAAATTTCAAAGCAATTGGTGAAGAACTTTCTGAGATTACAGCATGTGTTGCTCTTACATCCAAAACGTGGCGCTGTTTTTAAAACAACACATGTTTTTCGCTGTCACAGGTAAGCCATGTATATAGTAGGTATATAAAATCACGCACTTATTTGAATGCAACGTTGTGTCAAATTTTCAAAGCAATCGGTAAAGAAGTTTCGAAGATTTCCCTCACATGAAAAACACATGGAAATACAGATTTTAAAACAAGACCATGTTTTTTTCCCGTCACAGACGTGACATCTACATAGTATGAATATAAAAAACCCGCTCGGATGCGAATGGAACATTGTGTGAAAATTTCAAAGAAATTGGTGAAGAACTTTCGATGGTTAGCGATTTTGATCAAACGAACATTTCCATTTTTATTTATATAGATACTAGATGTACCTGCTACGCATTGCTGTGGCGTTGCTGTGGATAAATGGAGAAAAAAGAAAAGAGAAAGTGCACGTTTCTGATATGTTTAATTTAACATTGTTTGTGGGTATTCAATATTTTTGTTGTTCCATTATCTGTGGAAATATAGAGATTGTCTGGTTTGCCGTCTCTAGAACACACAACTTATAATTGTCCATGTGAGAGGCAATCCATGTCTTCACATAAAGCTCACAATTCTAAAGATTGACCCAGAGCTTTATTGATGGTTATCTTGAGGTGATGTCGGGGCTTAGCGTTCCCGCGGCCCGTTCGGTCCACGACCAGTTCTCCCTTTTCTTATCCTCCCCAGGAAGCAGCCCGTAGCAGCTGTCTAACTCCCAGATTGGACAGCTAGCCTGAGAGTTTACTGCAAGGTAACAGGGGGGCATCAGGTTGAAGGAAACTTTTTTGCCCATTTGTCTCCGCCTCCACCGGAGATCGAACCCGGAACCTCAGGACTACGAATCCGAAGCGCTGTCCATTCAGCTGTCAGGCGCCCTGCAATGGTGATTGCAAACGCCAATCGAATTAGAAATTACAATCTCTTAAATTGAAATGGCATATCCGTTGGAATCACAGGAATGAGAGGAATAAGGACATCTTCACATTTGAAAGGTCCTTTCAAAATTTTTGCTTCTTCGACGTTGCTAATTATTTATTTACTGCAAGCCTTGTGCCTTTGTAAAGCTTTGTCTGGTTGATATCTCGCATCGTGATAATTGGCACACACTTATTTTCAATTGCAGCTGTACGTGCGGTGGTATCCCTGGCAGATCGAGTGAATTCAAAAATTCTGTTGGATCATTAACCACTTAATCTGCTTCCACAACAATGTCGACGGACTTGTATGTGACTGCCTCGCTTTGGATGTTAGACTGAATAATATTGTTTAGTCCGTAGACGTCTTTGTTCTTGGCCGCAAGAATTGCTCGCTCACTCAGCCAATAGAGATCCTTATAGTTGTTTCAAATATTGGGAAATACTTTTACAACCAATTCTTCTTTTGACGTCAGTAAATTGCAGAAGTTATGAGGCAATGAAATTCGTCCTGAGGTCAGATCAACCGGCACCTTACGTTCCCAATTTCCAGAAAATAATGTGAGAATATCTCAGCTGATGGAACGTTTTCAGCTGGACACTCACTTTTATAGGTAATTTTAACGTCTTACCATGGCTCCACAAAGTACAGTAGTTGAGGCAAGCATTGATTTCGTCCGCTAGTTTCGAAACCAGCTGTAATTCAGAGGAATTACAGGTAATGTTTCCCTGAAATCTCCTGCAAGCAATATTAATGTGTTCCCAAATGGTCTGATGTTTCCACGCAAATCTTGCAATGATCAATCAAGAGCCTCGAGGGTTTTTTTGCTGTCCATTGTGCATTTTTCCCAAACAATAAGTTTGCATTTCTGCAATACTTTTCCCATGCCAGATGCTTTGGAAATGTTGCACGTGGGAGTTTCAATGAATTGCATGTTCAATGCCAATTTCAATGTCGAATGAGCAGTTCTTCCACCTGGAAGCAATATTGCAGCTATTCTGGACGATGCAAGAGCTAAGATTATGCCATTTTGGGATCGAATTACTGCCAGAATCAATCTAATTAAGAAGGTTTTACCAGTTCCTACTGGCGCATCTAAGAAGATTTCTCCAATCCCATTATTGACAGTTTGAATTATTTAATCGCAAATGCTTTTTGCTCAAGCGTTAGCTTAGGAATATTTAATTTCACTTACGACAACAGATCACCTGTGTTGTAATCTGGTTCACGACGCAATTCTACAACGAACGAAGCAGCAGCAGATCGATTCGGTGATGTCATTCCCAATTGATTGCGAACTTTGTTCGCCATTTCTAAGAACAAATCTTCAATCATTATCAATGCTTCGTTGTTGATTTCTCCTGTGAAATCCATGTTCATGTTTGGAATTTCCTTGCGTATTCGACGGACAATATTTGAAGCCGTGTGCGATTCATATTTCTCCCATAACTGTGTTGGAAAGGGTGAGCAGCCGGTCAGTGTGATTGCAAACAATACACGAATTTGATTTGGTTGTGACGTGTTTCACGCGTCATTAATGCATACATCCCAGTGTCTGTCGTTCGAAATTAAATTCACAACTTGAAATGCACTACAGAAAGTGGCATGTTTGACGCTGTTTGACAAATCACAATTGCTGGAAAGATGTTGAACCGAGCACATTTACCAACAGCATGCGAAGAAAAAAGCATTCATCTTGATTGGGATGCATGGTGTTCAATCTGCCTATCTTAGATTGTTTGAATATGCCAGGTTGTCTGTCGACTCGCTCTCTTCGTTTGCGTCGTTCAAATGATTTTCTACTCGCATTCCATATGTAATACGTAGGCACTTCCACATACAGCAGTGTTTTCGCAAACGCGTCATTCTGACATAACGTGAAGAAAGCAGGTAACATTGTAGCCGGGGGATTCATGTCTATTTGTTGCACATATGCAGCTGTGAAATAAACACGTTTTCCATTTTCTTGTTTTCAAAACAAAAACAAAAAATTCTAATGAAATATTTCATTTCAACCACAGATCAATCGACACAGCTGAATTCCACCGCAAGCAACACTGAAAAATAAGAACAGTTAAAAAAAACGAAATGAAAAATGAAAAAAAAAACATTAAAAAATAAACTATACTCACGAAAAGAACTTTATGTTAAAAGCGACTTGAGAATGGTCCAGGACGGACCGAAACGTCGTCGTCCCTTCAACTTCTAGTGTGTGGTCTGGTCAACATACTTCAGCCACGTTATTGTGACTCATCGCCTGTTTATGTTAAACAACACACCTCAATTTCAATGCAATATCACATAAAATAATTAAATGAAAATGAAAATAAATCGAAACCCATAAAATTTCAATTTATCAATTCAATTGGAAACATTGAAATGGAGTTGTAACAAATTTAGTACTGAGTGTGTTGCTCTTACATGCAACAGACGGCGTGTTTTTTTTTGTTTAAAAAAGCATGTTTTTACCTGTCACAGTATTGCATCTATATAATAGGTATTTAAAAAGTTTGCATTTCTGCAATACTTTTCCCATGCCAGATGCTTTGGAAATGTTGCAAGTGGGAGTTTCAATTAATATCATGTTCAATGGCAATTTCAAAGCCAAATGAGCAATTTATCCACCTGGTAGCAATATAGCAGCTATTCCGGACAACGCAAGAGCTAAGGCTATGCCATTTAGAGTCTGGCCCTAGCTTCGGTAGGAGACAGACGTGTTGCCTCAGTGCTCAGCAGTTGGTGTTGTTTACCAATTTGGCCGGTTGGGGCGGGTGTGTGTCTGCCCGCCTGTGCTGACGTGGAGTTACGATGGGGGTCCCTCTCCCCCATGTCGTCCGGGCTCAGTCTGTAGGACTTGAATTCTCTGTGCGGGCCGGTCCCGGAGATTGTGCTTGCTTGTGATTTGCTATCTGTCCCAGTGTTAGCAATTTATGGGGTCGAGTTGGTAACGGCCCGTCGGGCGATAGTGAAATTCACGGAGGAGATGGCGTTAAGCGATTTTCTCCTGCGTTACGAGGGGCGGACATTACCCCTGCCGGATGGTGCGGGCACTGTGACCCTATCTGATCACAGTGGTGCCCTCACTTATGTTAGTGTGCATGGGGCTCCCTTGGAGTTTCCGGAGGGTCTGCTACGGCTGTATTTTGGCCGGTTTGGTACAGTGGTAAGTGTGCGGGTGAACGTGGTGTCTTCCAGTCCACTTAAGGGTGTGAGCACTAACATTCGCACCCTGGGCATGAGACTCCGGGCAGATATTCCGTTTTGCCCCCTGTTGTTGTCGCATCTCCTCCGGAGGTTGTGTCCTCGCCTGGTGCTCAGCCTGCTCTGGCTGGTGTCCCTGAGCCTCTTCCGACTGCCGTCTGCTCGGACCCCTCGTCTTCCAGTTCTTCCTCTGCTGTGTCTGTCTCGGTCCCTGCACCCTCGCCGTCTGTTCCGGCTGTGCTGGAAGCTGGGGTGGATCCAGCGTTTCCTCCTGTGCCTGGCCTGGTGCCCCATCTGGTTGAGGATGCTGCCGTACTGCGGCGTGCGTTGGTTCGCCCGGCTCGTGTTGCGCGTGTGGCTGAGTCTGCCTCCGGGTCTGATGATGTGCGGCCCGAGCCTAAGCGTTCCCGGCGTTCTTCTGCGTGGGCTGAAGTTGGCGATTTCGACGAGTGTGGTCCTTCCGTTCATGATGGGGTGACTCTGGTTGTGGTGCACACTACGGTGGTGGCAGAGGTGCACTTGCCTGAGGATGCCGGTGCCGGTGTTTTGGCCTCCCCTTCTGGTCTGGTGTCCGAGGGTCCTGCTTCAGGTGCGTTACCTGCGTCGGATGGCTCCAGTTCTTCGTGCGGGGTGGTTCCCCCTGCTGTGGTTGGTGGTGAGCGGGGTGGCCTGAAGATAGTGTTGAGAAAGAATGCTCGCTCTTGGTGTTCTGTGACCCCTTCCTCGTTACTCGTTTCCTCAGCAAACGGTCATGCCGCTTCTCCCGTCTCCAACAGTCTTCGGGGTAGGTGCTACCATCTCATTGTCCGGCCCCTGCTCCTATGTGTACGAAGGCGTGGCAGTTTCGGCAGCCCTCGTCCGCTTCTCCAGTGTCGTCTGCTTCCTCGAAGGGCGTGGATGGCGCTCCCCGGCCTCGTTATACGACTTGCGTCAGTGACCTCGGGCGTTGGCCAATGCCGCCCGATATGGATGTTCCTGAGTTTATGATACCCCCTCGGCAGCGGGGGATCCAAAACCCTACCGACCTTGAAGATTTAGTCTGGGAAGCTTACAAGGAGAAGTATCCTCAAGATTTTTTCCCGGAGAAGTACATTTCTCACATTGTTCTTCGCAAATGATTTCTGTGTATTCTGTGTTTCTTGTTGTGTGCATGGTTGTGGGGTGCGGATGGGGTGTGTACTCACCTAGTTGTACTCACCTAGTTGTGCTTGCGGGGGTTGAGCTCTGGCTCTTTGGTCCCGCCTCTCAATCGTCAATCAACAGATGTTCAGGTTCCTGGGGCCTATTGGGCTCTATCATATCTACACTTGAAACTGTGTATGGAGTCAGCCTCTACCACATTACTTCCTAATGCATTATTCCATTTGTCAACCACTCTGACACTAAAAAAGTTCTTTCTAATATCTCTGTGGCTCATTTGGGCACTCAGTTTCCACCCCGTGACCCCTAGTGCGTGTGCCTCTTGTGCTAAATAGCCTGTCTTTATCAACCCTGTCGATTCCCTTGAGAATCTTGAATGTGGTGATCATGTCCCCCCTAACTCTTCTGTCTTCCAAAGAAGTGAGGTTCAATTCCCGTAGTCTCTCCTCGTAGCTCATACCTCTCAGCTCGGGTACTAGTCTGGTGGCAAACCTTTGAACCTTTTCCAGTTTAGTCTTATGCTTGACTAGATATGGACTCCATGCTGGAGCTGCATACTCCAGGATTGGTCTGACATATGTGGTATATAATGTTCTGAAAGATTCCTTACACAAGTTTCTAAAGGCCGTTCTTATGTTAGCCAACCTGGCATATGCTGCTGATGTTATCCTCTTGATATGAGCTTCAGGGGACAGGTCTGGTGTGATATCAACCCCCAGGTCTTTCTCTCTCTCTGACTCTTGAAGTATTTCATCTCCCAAGTGATACCTTGTATCTGGTCTCCTGCTTCCTACCCCTATCTTCATTACATTACATTTGCTTGGGTTAAACTCTAACAGCCATTTGTTCGACCATTCCTGCAGCTTGTCCAGGTCTTCTTGAAGCCTCAAACTGTCCTCCTCTGTTTTAATCTTTCTCATAATTTTGGCGTCGTCAGCAAACACCGAGAGGAATGAGTCTATACCCTCTGGGAGATCATTTACGTATATCAGAAACAGGATAGGTCCAAGCACAGAGCCCTGTGGGACTCCACTGGTGACTTCACGCCATTCTGAGGTCTCACCCCTCACTGTAACTCTCTGCTTCCTATTGCTTAGGTACTCCCTTATCCACTGGAGCGCCCTACCAGTTACTCCTGCATGTTTCTCCAGCTTATGCATCAACCTTGTATGGGGTTCTGTGTCAAAGACTTTCCGACAGTCCAAAAAATGCAGTCCGCCCATCCTTCTCTTTCTTGCTTAATCTTTGTCACCTGATCGTAGAATTCTATCAAGCCTGTAAGGCAAGATTTACCCTCCCTGAACCAATGTTGCTGGGTTGTCACGAAGTCTCTTCTCTCCAGATGTGTTACTAGGTTTTTTCTCACAATCTTCTCCATCACCTTGCATGGTATACAAGTTAAGGACACTGGCCTGTAGTTCAGTGCCTCTTGTCTGTCACCCTTTTTAAATATTGGTACTACATTAGCAGTCTTCCATATTTCTGGTTGGTCTCCCGTTTCCAGTGACCTACTATACACTATGGAGAGTGGCAAGCAAAGTGCTCCTGCACACTCTTTCAATACCCATGGTGAGATTCCATCCGGCCCAACAGCTTTTCTCACATCCAGCTCCAATAGGTGCTTCTTGACCTCATCTCTTGTAATTTCGAACCTTTCCAAGGTCTCCTGGTTTGCTGCCACCTCTCCTAGCGCCGTGACTTCTCCCTGTTCTATTGTAAAGACCTCCTGGAACCTTTTATTGAGTTTTTCATACACCTCTTTGTCATTCTCCGTGTACCTGTCCTCGCCCACCCTAAGTTTCATCACCTGTTCCTTCACTGTTGTCTTCCTCCTGATGTGACTGTGTAGTAGCTTTGGTTCGGTTTTGGCTTTATTAGCTATATCATTTTCATACCTTTTCTCAGCTGCTCTTCTCACACTAACATACTCGTTCCTGGTTCTCTGGTATCTTTCTCTACTTTCTGGTGTTCTGTTATTACGGAAGTTCCTCCATGCCCTTTTGTTCAGCTCCTTTGCTTTCATACATTCCCTATTAAACCACGGATTCTTCCTTTGCTTCTCTGTTTTTTCCTGTCGGGCTGGGACAAACCTGCTTACAGCCTCCTGACATTTTTGGGTGACATAGTCCATCATGTCTTGTACGGACTTGGTTCCGAGTTCTGTGTCCCAATGTATATCCTATAGGAATTTATTTATCTCCTCATAGTTTCCCTTTCGGTACGCCAGCCCTTTGTTTCCGTGTTCTTTTTTGGGGGTGATAATTCCTAGCTCAACCAGGTACTCAAAGCTCAATACACTATGATCACTCATTCCCAAGGGGGCTTCCAACTTAACTTCCCTTATATCCGACTCATTTAGGGTAAATATCAGATCAAGCAAGGCTGGTTCATCCCCTCCTCTCGTTCTTGTCGGTCCCTTGACGTGTTGACTTAGAAAGTTTCTTGTTGCCACATCCAGCAGCTTAGCTCTCCATGTGGGTCTCTGTTCCCCCAATCTATGTTTCCATGGTTGAAGTCTCTCATGATTAGTAGCCTGGATCCGTTCCTGCTAGCCACAGAAGCTGCTCTCTCTATTATATTGATGGTGGCCAAGTTGTTTCTATCATATTCCTGTCTGGGTCTTCTGTCGTTCGGTGGAGGGTTATATATGACTACTACTATAATTTTCTGTCCTCCAGTTGCTATGGTGCCTGATATGTAGTCACTGAAACCTTCACAGTTTTGAATTACCATCTCTTCGAAACTCCAACCTTCTCTTAGTAGCAAAGCCACCTCCTCCTCTCCCTTCTCTCTCTTTCCTCACTGCATAGTAGTGTGTGTGTGTGTGAGTGGGTGGGGTGGGTTTTGTTTCGCAGTTCCTACGTGCTCCGGTTTGTGTTGTGGGTTCTCTTTGTATTACTGGTGGGTGGGTGTGCGGTTCCTTTGCGTATGTTTGTTCGGTTGTGGATGTCGTGTGCGCTTGTTTGTCATATTGTGTGCCCTTCAGGCTGTTGGCGTGTGCTCTTTGTTTTGTTTTGCCATTTTGTTTTGCCTTCCGTTTGTTATGGCGGATCTGTTTTCCTTATTGTTATTATCCTTATTCTTATATGTTTCTCGCCTCTCCGTATGTGTTTGAGGTGTTAGTAGCCTGTTTTGTGTGCATTTTGTTCTGGGGTTTTCCCCTATGTTTGTCTTCCGCTGTGTTTATGTTTGTGTTATGTTTGTATATGCATTTTTGTTTTGTTATCAGCCCTTCTGGCCGGTCTTCTCTTGATTTGCACCTTTGTCCATATACATGTGTGTGCTTTGTGCTTTGTACCTTTGTTCTATGTTATATTTGTTTCTGTTTTTATTGTAACTTACACGCATGCTTGCATGTAAAAATAAAAAAAAAATAAAAAAAATGGAATCAAATTGCTGCCAGAATCAATCTAATTAGGAAGGTATTACCAGTTCCTAATTGCGCATCTAAGAAGAAGATTTCTCCAATCCCATATTGACAGTTTGAATTATTTGATCGTAAATGCTTTTTTGCTCAAGCGTTAGCTTAGGAATATTTGATTGCGCATACGACAACAGATCACCTGTGTTGTTATTTTGTTCACGTCGAAATTCTGTAACGAACGAAGCACCCAGCGGATCGATTTGGTGATCGCATTCCCAACTGAATGAGAACTTTGTTCGCGAATTCTAAGCACAAATCTTCAATCATTATCAACGCTTCTTTGTAGATTTCTGCTGTGAAATCCATGTTCATATTTGAATTTAACTTGCGCATTCAACGGACAATATCTGTAGCCGTGTGCAATTTACATTTCTTCCATAACTCTGTTGGAGACGAAGAGCAGGCGGCCAATATGATTGCAAATAATGCACGCATTTGTTTTCGATGTGACGTGTTTCACGCGTCATTAATGCATACATCCCAGTGTCTGTCGTTCTCCAATAAATTCAGAGCTTGACATGCACTACGGAAAGAGGCATGTGTAACGCCGTTTGAAAAGTCTCAACTGCTGGAAAGACGTTGGACCGGGCACATTTACCAACAGCACGTGAAGAAAGAAGCATTCATCAAAACAACACAGCTCAATTCCAATGCAATTCACACAAAATAATTAAATCAAAATGAAAATAAATGAAAATCTATGAAAATTCAATTTATCAGTGCATTCAGAAACATTGAAATGGAATTGTAACATATTTAGTATAGTATGTGTTGCTCTTACATGCAACAGATGGCGCTGTTTTTCAAGAAAAAGCATAGTGTTACCTGTAACAGGTGTGGCATCTATACTTATTCTTACGAAATGAGTGGTATGGTAAACAACACAGCTCAATTCCAACACAATGTCACATAAAATAATCCAATAAAAAATTAAATAAATCGAAATCTATGAAAATGAAATTTATCAATGCAATTGGAAACATTGAAATGGAATTCGAGACATATTTAGTATGACGTGCATGTTGCTATTATGTATAACAGATGGCGCTGTTTTTCAAAAACGCATATTTTTACCTTGTCACAGGGGTGGCATCTATATAGTAGGTATATAAAAAGACGCGCCTATTCGAAGGTAACGTTGTGTCAAAATTTTAAAGCAATCGGTGAAGAACTTTGGGAGATTACAGCGTCTGCTGCTCTTATGTACAACAGGTGGTGCTGTTAAAAAAAAACGTTTTTTTCCTGTCACAGGTGAGGCATGTATATAGTAGGTATATAAAAACAGACGCCTATTAGAATGCAATGTTGTGTCAAACTTTCAAAGCAATCGGTATAGAGGTTTCGAAGATTTCCTTCACTTGAAAAACACTTGAAAAACACAGTTTTTCAAATAAAGACTGTTTTTTTCCCTTCACAGATGTGATATATATATATAGTATGTACATAAAAATCTGCTTGGATTTGAAGGGAACATTGTGTGAAAAGTTCAGAGCAATCGGTGAAGAACTTTCGGAGATTAGAGATTTTGAACAGACGAACATTTCCATTTTTATTTATATGTATATAAATAAAAATGGAAATGTTCGTTTGTTCAAAATCGCTAATCTCCAAAATTTCGTCATCGATTGCTTTGAAATTTTCACACAATGTTCCATTCCCATCCGAGTAGGTTTTTATATACATATTATATTGATGTCACGGCTGTGACGAAAAAACGTGCTTTAAAAAAAAAAAACTGTGTTTTACATGGGTATTCATGTGTGAGAAATCTTCGAAACCTCTTTACCGATTGCTCTGAAATTTTGACACGTCGTAACATTCGAATAGGTGCGTGTTTCTGTATTCCTACTATATATATGCTTTACCTGTGACAGGAGAAAACATGCTTTTTTGAGAAACATCTCGATCTGTTGGATGTAAGAGCAACACACGCAGAAATCTCCCAGAGTTCTTCACCGATTGCTTTGAAATTCTGAATCAACGTTGCATTCGAATAGGCGCGTCTTTTTATATACCTACTATATAGATGCCATCACTGTGACAGGTAAAAATATGCGTTTTTGAAAAACAGCGTCATCTGTTACACATAATAGCAACATGCACGTTATACTAAATATGTCTCGAATTCCATTTCAATGTTTCCGATTGCATTGATAAATTTTATTTTCATAGATTTCAATTTATTTTATTTTATTGTATTATTTTATGTGACATTGTGTTGGAATTGAGCTGTGTTGTTTACTTTACCATTCATTTCGTAAGAATAAGTATAAATGCCACACTTGTTACAGGTAAAACTATGCTGTTTCTTGAAAATTGCACGGATAAATTGAATTTTCATAGATTTTGATTTATTTTCATTTTGATTTAATTATTTTGTGTGAATTGCATTGGAATTGAGCTGTGTTGTTTTGATGAACGCTTCTTCCTTCGCGTGCTGTTGGAAAATGTGCTCGGTCCAACGTCTTTCCAGCAGTTGAGATTTTTCAAACGGCGTTACACATGCCACTCTGTAGTGCATGTCAAGCTCTGAATTTATTGGAGAACGACAGACACTGGCATTTATGCATTAATGACGCATGAAACACGTCACATCAAAAACAAATTCGTGCATTGTTTGCAATCATATTGGCCGCCTGTTCTTCGTCTCCAACAGAGTTATGGAAGAAATATATATCGCACACGGCTACAGATATTGTCCGTTGAATACGCAAGAAAAATTCAAATATAAACATGGATTTCACAGCAAAAATCTACAAAGAAGCGTTGATAATGATTGAAGATTTGTGCTTATAATTCGCGAACAAACTTCTCATTCGGTTGGGAATGCGATCACCGAATCGATCCGCTGCTGCTTCGTTCGTTGTAGAATTTCGTCGTGAACGAAATTACAACACGGGTGATCTGTTGTCGTATGCGCAATCAAATATTCCTAAGCTAACGCTTGAGCAAAAAATAATTTACGATCAAATAATTCAAACTGTTAATAATGGGACTGGAGAAATCTTCTTCTTAGATGCGCCAGTAGGAACTGGTAAAAAATTCCTAATTAGATTGATTCTGGCAGCAATTTGATTCCAAAATGGCATAGCCTTAGCTCTTGCGTCGTCCGGAATAGCTGCGATATTGCTACCAGGTGGATAAATTGCTCATTCGGCTTTGAAATTGCCATTGAACATGATATTAATTGAAACTCCCACGTGCAACATTTCCAAAGCATCTGGCATGGGAAAAGTATTGCAGAAATGCAAACTTATTGTTTGGGACAAATGCAGAAAGGACTACAAAAAATCATTCGAGGCTCTTGATCGATCATTGCAAGATTTGCTTGGAAACATCAGACTATTTGGAAATGCATTAATATTGCTTGAAGGAGATTTCAGGCAAACATTCCCTGTAATTCCTCGATCGACACCAGCGGACGAAATAAATGCTTGCCTGAAATGCTGTACTTTGTGGCATCACGTAAAGACGTTAATATTAACTGCAAATGTGCGTGTCCAGCTTCAAAACGATCCATCAGCTGAGATATTCTCACATCAATTTCTGGAAATTGGGAACGGAAACGTGCCGGTTGAACTGACCTCAGGACGAATTTCATTGCCTCATAACTTCTGCAATTTACTGACGTCAAAAGAAGAATTGGTTGTAAAAGTATTTCCCAATATTCTAACCAATTATAAGGATCACGATTGGCTGAGGAAACTAGCTATTCTTGCGGCCAAGAACAAAGACGTCTACGAATATAACAATATTTTTCAGTCTAACATTCGAAGCGAGGCAGTCACACACAAGACCGTCGACATTGTTGTGGCTGCAGATGAAGCGGTTAATGGTCCAACAGAATTTTTGAATTCACTCGATCTGCCAGGGATACCATCGCACGTACTGCAATTGAAAATCGGTGTGCCAATTATAATGTTGCGAGATATCAGCCAGACAAAGCTTTGCAAAGGCACGCGGCTTGCAATAAAAAATAATCAGAAACGTCGTAAAAGCAACAATCTTCACAGGACTTTTCAAACGTGAAGATGTCCTTATTCCTCTCATTCCTATGATTCCAATGATTAAACCATTTCAATTTAGGAGATTGTAATTTCCAATTCGATTGGCGTTTGCAATCACCATCAAGAAAGCTCCGGCTCAATCTTTAGAATTGTGCGGTTTATATCTAGACACGGATTGCTTCTCACATGCAACATTATATGTTGTGTGTTCTAGAGTCGGCAAACCAGACAATCTCTATATCTCTACAGACAACGGAACAACAAAAAGCATGTGTTCTCACAAGCATTGTGAAATTATTTTATTTTAATTAAAAAGGTGCACTTTTTTTTTCTTTCTTTTCCTTTTAACCAGACTGAGCCACAGCAACGCGTGGCGGGTTCAGCTAGTAGAAATTAAAAAGGAAAATGTTCGTTTGTTCAAAATCACTAATGTTCGAAATTTCTTCACTGATTGCCTTGAAATTATCACACAACGTTCCATTTGCATCCGAGCGGGTTTTTATATACATACTATATACATGCCTCATCTGCCAGAAATAAAAATATGTTTTTCTGGAAAAAACAGCGCTATCTGTTCTATCTATCTATCTATCTATCTATCTATCTATCTATCTATATATTATATATATTATATATATATATAGATATATATATATATATAATATATATATATATATATATTATATATCTATATATATATATAATATATATATATATATATATATATATATATATATATATATATATATATATATATATATTAGTATATTTTGTAGCAGTCTTTCCTGTAAACATATGTTATTAAATATGACTAAAAAGTAAGATTAAAAATTCTAACACGAATTTTCTCAATATTTTTATGTTTCTTTTCACTGTCGATGGTAATTGAAAAATCAATTCTCAAAATTCATTTTTATTTTAGTCAGACGCGACACTTGAACGCGTTTCGTAATAACTTATTACATTTAAAGACTTTAGTTTAAACACGCACAACTATAACCTGCAAGCACTAAACAGATTCTACTATGCTATAATTTAAACGGCTTTCATTTTATACCTGCATTTGGGTGAGGTGATATGTTACAACAGTTTTGGATGAGGTGAAAACAAACTTTCAACACGAGACAGAACACGAAACAATGGGAATAAATATTGGGTAAATTAAAGGGAAGAATGGAAGTAACTGCAGAGGGCCTATTGGCCCATATTTCTTGGTGCTTCTGTATTGGTGCGGAGTCTTGAAGTGGGTAGAATATAGTTGTGCATTAATTGGTTGTTGATTGCTGGTGTTGACTTCTTAATGTGTAGTGCCTCGCAGATTTCAAGCCGCCTGCTATTGCTGTATCTATCGATGATTTCCGTGTTTTTTGTTAAGACTTCTCTGGTGATGGTCTGGTTGTGGGAAGAGATTATATGTTCCTTAATGGAGCCCTGTTGCTTATGCATCGTTAATCGCCTGGAAAGAGATGATGTTGTTGCCTTGCCTATATACTGAGTTCTTTGAGGCTTACAGTCCCCAAGTTGGCATTTGAAGGCATAGACGACATTGGTCTCTTTTAAAGTATATGACAGCAGCATAAGTATTGATTCCTACCCAAGAATACATGAACAAAATTAGAG
Source organism: Procambarus virginalis (assembly GCA_020271785.1). Classification (NCBI taxonomy): domain Eukaryota; kingdom Metazoa; phylum Arthropoda; class Malacostraca; order Decapoda; family Cambaridae; genus Procambarus; species Procambarus virginalis. The sequence continues at coordinate 39,666 of WNGS01102132.1, forward strand.
ACATCCTTAGTGATGACACCAAATTTCAACGAATCACGAGGATCCCTGTGGAAGACCTTAAGCGGAAAGTAAACAAAACAATTACAGCAATCAACGCAAAGAAAGGCAGTGTGCATTTTAATAAACTTCAAGGCGACTATGGCTTAGGATATGCCTATGGCATTGTTAAGACACACAAACCAGGTAACCCACTACGCCCTACCCACCATGAGAGTAAGGACAAGACCAGAACATAACGATACCAACACAGAAGACACTGTTCAACATAACAGGCCAATTACACTTGATTAATCTTTGTATGTAGATAGGAGCTGCCTTGTATGGGCCAATAGGCCTTCCGCAGTTACCTCTATTCTTATGTCTTATGTTTCACCCCCCATTTATCCCTTATGTATCCCCTCATGTTTTCACTGCAACATATACTGCAGGTATGTTGACGACATTTTTACACAGGTACCTGATGTCAAACATCTGCAGGAGCTGAAAAAAGCGTTTGAGCAGAATTCTGTGTTGCGTTTCACTTACGAGATGGAGAAGGATGGGAAGCTGGCCTTTCTACATGTAACAGTCATGGAAAAGAGCGGAGGTTTCCACACTGCAGTCTACACTAAGGAAACAAACATAGGAATGTGCCTCAATGCCAACAGTGACTGCCCAGATAGGTACAAGAGGAGTGTCATCAACGCTTATGTCGACCGTGCTCTCAGCCACAGCTCAGGATGGAAGCAAGTCGATGAAGAACTCTGTAGGGTAAGGCAGGTCCTAGTCAACAACGGCTTCTCCAATGGTTTCGTTGAAGACATCATAAGAAGGAAGGTGAAACGCCATGCAACCTCTGAAGAGACAACTAACACAACACCTGTACCGCCTATTAGACTATTTTACAGGAACTTCTTTCCACAGCTCATAAAACGGAGGAAAGGGTCCTGAAAGATATTGTTAATAGAAACGTTATCCCTACAGACAAAATTCAGAAAATACAATTGACGATCTACTATAAAACCAAGAAAACTGCCAACCTACTCATGAGAAACTCTCCAGACACAAAGCAAAACGCTTTACAAGAGACCAATGTCGTCTATGCCTTCAAATGCCCACTTGGGGACTGTAAGCCTCAAAGAACTCAGTATATAGGCAAGACAACAACATCTCTTTCCAGGCGATTAACGATGCATAAGCAACAGGGCTCCATTAAGGAACATATAATCTCTTCCACAACCAGACCATCCAGAGAAGTCTTACCAAAAAAGACGGAAATCATCGATAGATACAGCGATAGGGTGGCTAGATATCTGCGAGGCACTACACATTAAGAAGTTGACACCAGCAATCAACAGCCAATTAATGCACAACTATATTCTACCCACTTCAAGACTCCGCACCAATATAGAAGCATCAAGAAAAATGGGCCAATAGGCCCTTGCAGTTACTTCCATTCTTCCCTTTAATTACAAATATTATACCAATTGGTGTGTGTTCTGTGTTTTCACCTCATCCAAAACTGTTGTAACATATCACCTCACCCAAATCCAGGTATAAAATCGAATCTGTTTAAAACTCTGTTCAGTTATAGTTGTGGTGTGTAAACTAAAGTCTTTGAAAATGTAATAAGTTTTACGAAACGCGTTCAAGTGTCGCGTCAGACTAGAAATAAAATGAATTTGGAGAAGTTGATTTGTCAGTTACCATCAACAGTGAAAAGGAATAAGAAATATTCAGAAAATTCGTATTAGAATTATTAATCTTACTTTTTCTGGTCATATTAGATTATGAGCTATATATATATACTATATACTATATATATATACTACTATTATATATATAATATCCTATTATCTAATTCTATATATAGATATCTATATATATATTGTGTACGATAATCCTCGTATAAGAGATTTAGCCTGCGTATTTCTACGACTCGTCCTGTCCACATTAATATACAGCGATACGTTTTGTAAGTGGCTAAACGTATTATAGATAGCCACCACGTACCACCAGCAACTCCCCTCCTCTCCCCCACTCCAGCAACTGCTGACACCTGGTCGACGCGCCGAACCATTCAACTGCATAACTAGCGACTTGCGGCCATTCCAGCTTCCTCATTGGCCGCAACACCACATCCACTCCCGGCTCTCCGCCAATTCACAAGTCAGCGCCAATTATTGTTGGAGTCCCTTGCGTTTCTGCCAGCCAGGATATTGTGTGCCATCGCAAGCTATGAACTCCTAAGTGACTCACCTTGTGGTGGGTCAAGGATAGCGGTTTATAGTTAGTACATATATGCCAGCATTATAATTTTATTTACTTTTGTATGTCAATTTTCTTCCCCATTAACGTAATCCATTTTCAATGGTTATGTATTTTTTTTCACTTGACATTTGTTACCAGTAAGCCAAGAGTTTGCATTTTGTTTCAAATTGTGTTTTTTTTATTGTTATTAAATCCAGTTTTTATTATGATCTGTTCCGTCTTTTCCACCTTACCACAGATTACCAATCACGCAGTCATTCTTTTAGTTTTCCTTTTCTTTTTTTATATAAAAAAAAAAAAAACCCTAACCACTGACACCACCCCCCCCAACCTACTAGGTGGAAGACTGCGGACCACCATTTCCAACTCGTCACCAGTCACATATATATATATATAGCCTAATATATATATATATATATTATATATAAGATATATTATATATATATATATAATAATATATTTTTTTATTTTTTTTATATATATATATTTATTGCGTTCTGGCTACTAGGCAGAACGCACTTCTCAGGCCTACTCTGCAAGGCCCGATTTGTCCAATAAGCCAAGTTTTCCTTGAATTAATATATGTTCCTAATGTTTTGCTTAGAATGATAAAGCTACCCATGTCATTATGTATGAGGTAATTTTTTTTAATTGGAGTTAAAAATTAACGATAGTTATATGACCGAAACCTAACCAACTACCTAACCTAACCTAACACTATCTTATAAGGTTTTAGGTTAGGTTAGGTAGCCGTAAAAGGTAGGTAGGTTAGGTTAGGTAGGTGCTGTTAGGAAATAGATACTCGAAAAAACAATTAATTCATGAAAAACTTGGCTTATTAGGCAAATCGGGCCTTGCATAGTAGCTGAGAAGTGCGTTTCTGGCTACCTGTTACGATCTATATTAATATATATATTTCGATTTTCCAACACAATGAACGTAGAAAGGTGCATTGTCTGAGCTTTGTGAATGGCGAGGCAGGTACAGTGTATGGGTGAGGGTGAGGGAGGGTCGCCGCCGTCCTCAGTGCCGCACCCACCAGCCCCCAGGCGGGGGGAGGGAGGTGAGTGAGGGGGGAGGCTCTCGAGCTGCCTACAGTGATGTTAGTGGAAAGTTAGTGCGTTCATAACCACACATCGGTGAGTGTAGTGTTAAAAACAAAGGGGCCCTAGTGATTTCCCCCGAGTGTTGATAGTGTGTGTAACAAGTGTGATTTTCCCGAGTGTTGACAGTGTGTAAACAAGTGTGACGGCGGCCTCCCTCGCTGCCCCCCCTCCACCACCCCCGCCGCCATCTTCCCCCACCCCGCTACCACCTGCGTCCCGGACCCAGCCCACCCGCCCATCAACACACAGCCTACCCCACACACGGTGCCCAGGCCATTCCCAACTCCCCCAGGAGGGTAATTTTTTGAGGATAATGCCTGCCGTGTTACTCTCCCCCCGGGAAGGAGAAGGTGCACTCAGTGGGCAGCCAGGCGTATCACTTCTAGGCATGGCACATGTCGCCACCTGACCCACAGCCTCTTTCCAGCCAAGAAGATGACCAACCAAGAGGAAACTGTCAAGGTTGTGTGGCAGACGGTATGGTCTCAATGGAGATGGAACTATCCGCTGTCATTTTGTCATATTTCAGGTGGTTGTTTAGGGTCTCGGCGCCCGCCCCGGGGCAGTGCCGATGGACAACCTGCCTGCAGGAGCGAGGAACAATACCTCCCTCAACTTCATTTCAGCAGATAATCTGCTTAAATCAGTCAAAGCGACGTCCACCACGAACCTTGCCCCACATCC
>WNGS01102144.1:0-14126 GCA_020271785.1 Procambarus virginalis
ATAAAAAAAAACATGCACAAACACTCGCATTGCAAAAAAAACCAAAGGGAGAGGCACAAGTACAAAACGTAAGAGGGCAAATAGCCTAGCCAGAGGGGCACATAATCAACAAGAAATGAAAGAAACATAGATCATGAAATGGCATAGCCACACACTACTTACGTTAAAAAAACATAAGGACACAATAAACAGGGACATGAGAAAACTTGCAACGTACACCGGCCTGAAGGGAGCACAATAAATACATCACATATCAGAAAATACCAAAGTCCTATACTACACGAGAAACCCAGCAATCACACAACACTATCAAGGTGCGCATACTTATACGGCCCCTCTGCCGCAAGGAACCGAACACACTACGGCCTCCCAAAGCAACAGGGATTCGTCCGGAAAAACAGGGGGATCATGTGCCGTACGAGAATTCAGACAATTCAATCAGCACACCTCAACATAAAAACCCGAGCCGGGTGGGAACACAGACAGTCGAGGGGAACCATGGAACAGGCCGCACTCGGTCACTAAAGAAAAAAGCCAAAGGGTTGTTCGTCTTATCATATCCACGCCGGAGGGCCAAGATGATTGGGACGGGCTTCCCCCTGCAGGCCAGACAACAGGCAGCGCACTTGTAACCTCCATAGCAGCCCCATAGGACTCCGCGGCAACCACCGGACACCTGCAGGGGCTCCCCTCGCCGAGCATCCTTCTTTAGTAACAACACGAGGTTGCGGCCTGCACCAGTACCCACACCACCTACGTCCGGAGGAGCTACAACCTCCCACCCTGCGGAGAGATTTTTACCTGCTGCAGAACAAGAAGAAAGAAAAGAACACAGGCAGGTGAATATAATCCCAATAGTCGTCATCAGCAGGCACATGGGAAGTAATACCCCCACTTTTATGCGACCACCATCGACCACAGAGCGGAAGCACCCGGATTAACCACATCATCGGCCGAAGGGGGGAACACCGTCGTCGAAGTCCTCCACACCAGCCCAAGCAGTAGAAGCACGCCGGGACCTCTTGGGCAACGGCGCACATCCTCAGAGCCGGAGGCGGACCCATAACCACGGGCATCACAAGCCGTGCGAACCAATGCCGTCTCATGACGGCAGCAGCTCAACGCTGGGGGAACCGGGACGCACACAGCAGGACGGCGCTGGCAGCCCCCCCAGCACCCAGCGCAGCCGAACAGTAGGGACCCGAGTTGAGGATGCAGGGCCAGGGTCAGAAACTAAGAGAGGGAGCAAACGGCGACGCCACACAGGGAGTACCAGTAAGGTCCACGGGAGCTGCAGTGCCAGAGACATGGTCAGGAGGAACATCCGACGTCACCGCACAACAGGAGGGAGGGTCCGCGACAATCGGGGAACGTCAGGCGACGTGGGGGAAGCCCTTCAGTCGCGAATGGGCCACCCACCAACCCATGATCCCTGGAGACCTCCCTCAGGGGGGAGCGGTGGGAAGGACATCCCTCTTCCCGGAACCAAGTTGACTGGAGTAGTAACTGCGATCAGCTTGCATCGGCAGCCTGATGCCCCAAACTGCCACACCGGAAACAAGTCGGGGTTGTCGGGCATAATTCACCCGCACGTAGTACCCTAAAGGCCGGACAGAGTGGATGTCCGGACCTCCGGCGCCATACCGACGGTTACGAATTGTTCCATCCACCCCTGCATATTTTCCAGAAGATAGCTTGTACATCGTCACACTGACGACGGATTCAAATCTCTGGAAGAATCGCTGGAGAAGGAACTCAGGGAATTCCATGGGGGCCCAATGGACGCTCACATACGTCACGACACCACTCCGATCAGAAACGGACCAGAATCAGTGCCATTCAACAACTGCAAAATACGGCCTTTGTAACCCGCCGGAGAAATCCACGGTACGCCTCCACACCCACAAACTTGATGATCACCCGGCGAGCAGTCATTAGCTCAACCCCGTAGATCTCCTTAACCGGGACATGTAACATGTCGCACATGACCTGCTCAACTAGAGGATACCCCGCCGGCAGGTAAACTCCAACCCCACGCAGTGCACCTCTCGACAGCAGGAAGATGGCCGCTCATCGCAAAGGCGCCACGTCAACACCAGTCAGGGACAGCAGGGAAGGTGGAGACACCACCACCCCCTGTGTGGCGAAACGGCAAACATTCCCAAAACCTGCCGGAGCGGTCAGACCACACGACACCTTTCTCAACGGCAGCCTTCAGGGAGGACTTCAATTGTTTAGGACTAGTTTGAGATTTCGAACACCCCCACTATCCCAAGAGGCACCTGCAGTCTGCCATTAGGTCTTGTCCTGTGAAAACCTGGTCGCTGCTGCTACACCCAACTACACTACACACACACCAGGGTACTACAGCAACACCACTACACCACCAGGCTATACACTACACCAGCGGACTCCACTAAACCATGACCACAGGCTTACTTAAAATATACTAGGGTTACTACACTACACCAGGCTCTCACCACACCACTTATACCAGATTAATATACGGGACTCCACCACACCACTACACCAGGGCTACACACACCACCACTACACTAGGGTACTACACAGGCTAATACACCACACCACCATACCAGGTACTCCACCACACACCCACTTACATCACTAGGCTACTACACCATTCCACCACTACTAACCAAGGCTAATACACCATGCCCCACTATACTCGGCTACTACACCACATCACTACCACCACGGCTTAAAGTACCAGGCTACTACTCCACACCTCTATACCAGGCTTATACACCACAAAACTATATCCATGGTAACTACTCACACCCACTCACTACCACAGGTTAACTACACCATCACCACTTATACCAGGCTGACTCCACCAACACAGCACACTTATAGCCAGGCTAACTACACCACAACGCACTACTACACTAGCGGTACTAACCACCACCACTACTACCAGGAGCTACCCACCACACCACTATATCCAAGGGACTACATACCACAGCATACTACTACCAGGCTACCCTAACCCTACTACCAGGCTATACTACAGCTACACAGGACTGCCACTCCAACCAGGGGCAGGACTACACCACACCAGTATACACCAGGCTTACTTAACCACGACCCCTATACCAAGGGACTTACGACCACCACCACTACAATTCCAGGTACCTTACCCCACACCACTTACACCAAGGGCTACTACACCTGGCACCACTTATAACCAGGGTTGGTAATTACCACCACACCACTACTACCAGGGGCCTTACCTACACCACTACCACATATTACACAAACGCTAATACACCACACCACTATACGAGGGCACTACACCACAACACTTACACAGGTACTCCACCCACCAGCTAATCCCAGGCTGACTACTCCACACCACCATACCAAGTTACTACACCAGGCCACTATCTTATACCAAGCTACTCCACCACACCACTACTACAATACTACTACAATACTACCACCACACCATACTACTTCCAGGGCTACTACACCACCACCACTACTACCAGGCTAGGCTTACACCACACCCATACACTACACATAACTACACTACACAGGGCTACTACAACACCACTATACCAGGGCTTACACCACACCATTGCCACCACTTTAACCAGGGTAACCATACACCCACACCACGTACTACCATGGGCTACTACACCACCCACTTACCAGGGCTTACACCTTTGACACCAGGCTGATATCCAAGCTATACACACCACACTCACACGGGTTATACACGCACCACTAACCCGGGCTAGTACATCCCACGACCAGCTATACCAGGGTTACTGCACCACGCCCACATGCCTACCATGGCTATACCACCCACACCACTACGAGGCTACTACACCCACACCACTATACCAGGGGGTTACACCACACCACATACCAGGCCTACTTCACCTACACAACTATACCAGGTACTACACACACCCTACACCAGGCATACTACACGAGGTACACTAATTCCAGGCTACTACACACCCAGACTACCAGCGGCTACTACCACACACTACACCGGTCCTACACACCACTATACCAGGGAATACACCACACCACTTTACCCGGGAACTACACCCACACATATACCAGTCGCTACTACACAACGCCAACGTTACCAGGTTAACTAACCACCCCACTATACCAGGCTACTTAACCACACCACTACACCACACCATGTACCATGGTACTACACCACATCACCATACCAGGCTACTACACCACACACTACACAGGGTACTCAGGTACCACACCCCACAGCCCCACAGCTATACCAGGTACTACACCACACCACTATACAGGCTACTTACACCAACCACTATACCAGGCTACTACACCACACTACTATACCAGGGTACTACAACCACCCAACTTACCAGGGTACTTACACCACACACTACACCGTGTACACATCACACCACTATACCAGCTTTACTACGCCACACCACATGTTGATACCATGGTCTAACCACACTGATCTACACCAATTGTGCAAGTTTCTACTTCAACCTGAATTCTAACAATCTTTCATATATTATAAACAACATGACGGTCCCAGAGACAGAGCCTTGATGGCCCACCTCCACTTTTAACAGACGATTATTTCCCACTCGATGGACTCTGACTCCATTTAACTAACTCTCTAGATTTCCTTTGGTATAGCCATGCCCTAATCCCAGCACAACCCGTCCTCACACAAGACAGCACATATATGACTTAATGCTTAAAGTCCATATGTTACATGTGATTTAGTACATATGTGGTATATTCCGAGTTAACTTTTTTACCAAGGCCCAAACTCTTCATCACGTACCAATTTACGTCTCACAGTACCCGTCCATCAACGTAGATAGCAGAATAGTCGTGATTGGTTCACGTATAATGAAAATTGTTGTTTTCAGGTCACACATGGGTTGTGAAATTTACCTACTATTGTCCATGCTCTTAGAATATTACAAATCAGCTACATCCTATTGAAGGCTCGTAGTTTTGTTTTGAGAAATATTAGTTGTTCTTAGTAAATTATAATAAGCACTATAAATTATTACATAGAATTACAGTGCTTCACCAATCAATATAATATACAATAGTTTGTGCCTTAAAAATATTTAAAGAATGTTCTGTAGGAACGCTAACAGAAAACGATGTTATGTTTTCTATGGGGTAAACTACTGCAAATGGTGTGGTGTCTACTATATATCAACTATAGGATGCGTATAGGGTCCACTAAAACCTGTTAGGTGGGTAAGGGGTCCAATACCACCCGCAGGATGGGTATGGGGGTCACATCCACCCACAGGATGGGTATGGGGATCATCCATCCACCCACATCCACCCACAGGAAGGGTATGGGGTCCAATACCATCCACTGGATGTGTATGGCGTCCACTACCACCGACAGGATGTGCATGGGGCTCACAACCACCCACAGGATGGGTATGGGGTCCAATACCACTCACAGGATGAGTATGGCGTCCACTGTCACCCACTGGATGGGTATGGGGCTCCAACCACCCACAGGATGGGTATGAGGTCCAATACCACCCACAGGATGAGTATGGCGTCCACTACCACCCACAGAATGTGTATGGGGCTCACAACCACCCACAGGATGGGTATGGGGTCCAATACCACCCACAGGATGAGTATGGCGTCCACTGTCACCCACTGGATGGGTATGGGGCTCCAACCACCCACAGGATGGGTATGGGGTCCAATACCACCCACAGGATGGGTATGGGGTCCAATACCACCCACAGGATGAGTAAGGCGTCCACTATCACCCACTGGATGGGTATGGGGCTCCAACCACCCACAGGATGGGTATGGGGTCCAATACCACCCACAGGATGAGTATGGGGTCCAATAAATTATGTAAAACTAAAATTATGTATAACTAAACACTTCCTGATAAATTCCCTGTAACCTACCTTACCCCTCTATTGTCAACCCATGTCTTATTTTTTTATTCAACGCTGTTTGTCTACATATTGTATTTGTGCTGGTTTTTCAGTCATGTTCCCCCCTTTTTTTATCTTTATTTGTATCTGTTCTCAAAACATTTTGTTCTTTTTGCTCAATTAGTATTAAGTTTTAGATATTACTGTTTTCTTGCCCGAAACGCATTGTGTAATAGTGGCTTTAGGCATTGTATGTACTAGCTCTATCTATAAATCGATCCACTTATGTAAAATCACTTTATGTATGTACCTTTCCTGAATAAACATATTTATTTATTTATTTATAATAACACCCACTGGATGTGTATGGCGGCCATTGCCGCCCAGAGGGTCGCTATGAAGTCAACTACCGCCTATAGTGTTTGTATAGTGTCCACTACCGCCCATAGTATTATTATGGGGTCCACTACCCCTCATAGGGTCGGTATGGGGGTCCATTACTACCCACAGGGTGTCTGGGGTCTATTTTGGCAATACTGCTTTTCCAATCTCATTTGTTGTTCAATGTAAGATATATGTTGCTCGACTTGCAACAATTTATATATCTATATATGTATATAGTATAGTGCCTTTGCAATAATGTACCAATGTGTGTATTTTCATAACCCATTTTAAATTGTTGAAAAATAAATAACTACATTGTGAATGCAAGTCAATGTTTACATGCTAAATCAGAGTTGCCAGATTCTGTTTAAAATAGCAAATTGTGCTTATTTTCAAAGCTTGAGTGTTTAGCTTTAAAGTAGTTATGGGGTGCATAATAAATGAACTAAAACTAAAAAGTAGTTAAAGCTACGAATTTCGCAATTTGCTATGTACTTTAGTGTACTATTTTAAAATAAGGTTGGTTTTTAATCTGCAAGTCATATGAATCTCAAAAAAAGTATATTATTAACAATCTCATCTCCATAGTTCACTAGTTTCTACAAATCAGATCTGGTAACTCCTTAGGCCAAGTACTGGAGGACTCATACACAATGTGTGGGAAGCTATTGGTCTCTTTGAAGAAGTCATCTCGACAGGATCTTCCAGCTCCAGCTATAAAACTTCAGCACACATGGATCATCCTGGTACATCAAACGGTAAGAAATTAATAAACTGTACAAAGTTTTATGATAGAACATTTGTTACAGAATTGTCCCTGCCAGGGACAATTCAGTCCCCTGCCCTATGTGTACTCCATCACATAGTGACGGAGTATGTGGGAAAATTTTGTTGACACAGTGTCCATTTTGTCAATTCTACAACAGCAGATAATAAGAATTCCCAGAGATACTTGTAACTTGAGATACTTGGTTTGGTTTGGTTAAGTTAGGTTAGGTTAGGTTAGCCTAACCCAGTAAATCCTCCCCGGCCAGGATATGAACCCAGGACAAAGTGCTCGTGAAACGCCAGACATTTGCAAATATGAGGATGTGGTTGATTATATTATATTCTCTTCTATATCATAGATGTTCAGTATATGAAAAATATTTTAGACCTAAAAATGGACCCCTGAGGTACTCAACTTACCACATTTCTTCATATTCATTCCCATTTAGTATGACCCTTTGCTGTCTTTGTTTTAACTATTGTTTTGTCCATTTTACAATTTTTTCCATGAACCTGTAATTTCCTTGCTAGTTTTCCATGTGGTACCTTATTAAAGTCTTTAGCATAATCCATGTATACTACATCCACCGGAAACACTTTGAGTACCATGTTACCATGTCCGAAAAGTGAGGAGGTTTATAAGTTAGCATCTGTTTTTAAGAAGACCATGGTGTGTCGATTGAATAAGATTGTTCACTGAAAGATGGTAAATGATTCCCTCCCTTAGGATTTTCGCCATGAGCTTACAGATGTGTTATACCAAGCTGATCGGACATTAGTTTTGTGCTGAACTCTTTCTGCTTTTTTTTTTTAAATATTGTAAGGGTGAAATTTTCATATTGAAAATCTCGGGGGACTATCCCTTGGTTCAGATTTTTTGTGGAAAGTAGTTTCAGCAGTATGCATAGTTCTTCTGTCCGTTTATTTTCCTTTATAATTAAGGTTTGTTTTCTTTTGTACCATAGAATACACAGAAAGGTGTTATAATGTTGTGTTAGCTTTTCTGTACAATTTTTCTTTTTTGTTAGTATAAAAGGCTATGCAATGAATTCAAATATTTACACTACCAATCAATTTTTCAGATAGATCATCGGATTTTGACAGTATGGTGTACATACCAGATGTTCCAAAAATAACTACAGACAACAATAATGGTACTGTGTTTACTATTTTTATACTTTATATATAGGAAGACAGGTTCAAGTCAATGAGCATTTTAATATATCATCAAAATTTTCATACATTCCTTTCACTTTGTTACACTTGTAAAAACGTATTCTTAGCTAAATTTATATAAATGTTAATACCACTGTTAAATGAACATATTGATTTGTGTCCTTATTTATGTTGACCCACCACCTTACTAAAGGGATTACCTTAACTTGTGTCAATATCTCTCTAGGGGGGGGGGCCACTATCTCTCTAGGGGGGATGCCCCAGGTAGGCAGTATGGGTAATACCACTAACATGCATATCATTATGGGAAAGTCCATAATTTAACACATAATTATAAGTAGGTTATTTGTAGCAAAATTTTAACTTTATTACTAGGTACATTGTAGCATAATTTTGCATAAGCATAATTTTCTTGTTTTGTTCTTTCTACAACAAAGTTGGGAGGTAATAAAATGTGCTTTACAGATACTTAATGTATAGTATTCTTTTGTCATCCACACACACTATATTATAATGAATTATATTATCTTCAAAATTAATGTTCTTGTAAATAAAGTATGCACATATAAATATACATTGTCATATGACTTATATTTTTTAACCGAGTATGTCTTTATAGTTTGCCTTTCAATTGCATCCATATCATCATTTTATATATCTAACACCATGTAAATTTTTTGTTTTATGTAAAATTTAGCAGTGCATCAGAATTCTTCATATAAAACATTTTTTGATACCCCATTACCCATTGTTTAATATTATAGTGGTTACACACAATGAATAATTATTTCTGAATTATCATTGCAGAGGTATCAGAAACCCCTATTATTCTGATAGTATCTTCAGCAAAGATGAAGATGTTCAAGCTCATGTTGGCACTATTCAGAGCTTGAAAATTAAGGTGAGTTTTATTATATATTGAGAAACCTTCAATTTTACCTAATAACTGTTTGGTGACTGTAACATCTGGTGGCCATTTTTGTATTTTTCATTATAGTTTATATATATTAAATAAGGAAATATAGCCCATAGAAATTCTTATGTGCAACAACAATGCCTTTCGCGCAAAATAATCTCTACCTTCTACCCGTCCTATGCATAATTATAATCATGCTCACCAACTGGATATTTAGTTACTATAAATATTTTTGTTTAACAGAGTAAGCACATGTGTGGAGCGTTTGCATGGAAAGCTGCTCAAAATAAGCCTCTTTCATTCCAAAGTTTGGATGAAACAGGAATCAGCATGGCCTCCTGTCGACATGGTATTATCCTCCACACCTTGAATATGTATCAAGGAGAGTTGTACAGTTATGCCCACTATTTGCAAATTATGTATTTCAAATATGTAAAGTTTATTTGTCAAGACATAATTTGCAAATATTGGTCATGGGCCTTAACTGTGGCTCAGAAACAATTACATTTTCACATTGGTCAAGCAAAGCCATTTTTAGGAGTCCTGCATGCAAAAGGACATGCTTGGTATTGTCAGGTAAATAAAAATATAACATTACATTTATGTATACTACAATGTATACATTTATGTATACTAATTAAATTTAATGTAATGTATACATTACATTAAATTTAATAAGTACAGTTTGTGTAAAAAAATTTAAGATTTCTGATTGTTTAAGATTAATGATATACGTATCATTTAATATAGTAGGAGGCTTTTAATTTTTGTAGAGTAATTTGAATTTTTTTACTGTATACATTTATGTTAAAGGTATTGTATGGAGGGCGGTGGCAAGAAGGAAGTGGCCTGACTTTAGGGGAAGAGGCAGAGCAAGTATTTGCATACCTCTCACGATACAACTCTACAACTAAAAACATGCTGAAAGCTGGTATTTGTTCATCTGATCAAGTTTTATATTTTTTTACCTGCCCTGTAATCAGTATAATGAGATTTGTATTCAATAAGTATCAACTCCCTCAAATAATCAATACAAGAATGAAAACATATTTGTCAAACTTGAGTTGGTCTTGGTGAGTAAAGGTATGTTATGAAACTGTTATTAATCTATGCTCTTCAAGATGTTCATTAATTGCTATAAATATTTTTGTCAGAAAGAACAGAAGAACTCACAGAGGGTGCAGTCTTTTGGAACCATCGGAAAATTGATGGACTGGCTCGTGCATTAGTTACTCGACTCAGAAAGGTACTAAAAATAATATATATTTATTTTATTTATTTTGAAACTTATTATAATTCATTTATATGTGAAAGGTATTATAATGCATTTATAGGTTAGTTATGTGTTCAGATCATGTACAACATATATTTTCCATTATAAATTAGCGACCATTTCCTTGAATAAACTGCTTGAACTTTTTCATTATAACAATAAGGTTAATTTGTATAAAGTATATAGTATTTAATTTAATTAACCTAAATGTATGATTCCGAGTAATATCAAATGTGTACACAGATAAATCACAGTATCGTGATATATCACGGGAACTGTGATGAGGGTTTGAACCCCATGCACTGAGTGTTCTCAGATGCATGCTCTAGTCCACTGCGCCACAACATGGTCAAATGAATTGCAACTTGGAGTACTACTGCACCCACAAGGATCCCAAGGCTTCCACTAAAGCCAAACCAGGTTTCACACAATTCCCCCATGAACTTGGTCTCTGTCATTCAGTAGTTCTGCCTTTGATGCCCCCATTTCAATGTCTTTCTCCGTGTATTGATATATCACAATAATATGAATTCTATGTGTATTGAAAGGGCCATCAGAGGTAGAGCTACTGGAGGACATAGACCAAGTGCACAGGAAACTACATGCACAACCGCCCATGGAATGGGTATGGGGGGTGCTTAATAAACAAAAATTGAATTGTGGGTGCATTAGTACCCTAGGTTGCAATTCTTTTGACCCACTAAACACAATAAACACAATGGCACAATAAACTATGTATGGTATGCATAATGCAAGTACCTAAACTGTAATTACATTAAATTGATTTGTAGTTTACTTGCAGTAAATATATTTTCCTCTTTTATTAGTGTCCCTTGCTCAAAAAAAGGAGGCAGTAGAAGATGTGGAGCTTCAGAAGAGATCCAGAGAAGAGCAACAACATACTGTTCAAGAAATGCTACAGTATATAGCATATTACAAGAATAAGAGAGAGATTTTAACCGAACACACTAAAGAGTTATGTGGAATTTTCCCTTCATATCTAAGCAAGGTAAGCTAACAGCCTAAATGTGTGTTGCAATTCAGTTCTTCATAAACATTTATCCAGCAGAATTTTATAATTGAGTAAAGTCTTGCTATTTACGACTTTCACAGGTAGACAATTCCATGGTTTTCATATACTGTACTGGTGTGTTTTACATTTGAACTTTTAACGAAAACTTTCATTATTTATTTATTCTAATTTCTTTAGTATTTTCAGGCAAATTTGTAAATGTCTTAAACCCCATTAAATAGTTTATATATTACAGGATCCTAACAAGTACACTATTGAAGAGAAGCACCTATCACCCAAAAATAAGAGTGGAATCTTGGCTCTTTTGAAGCAAGGGCAAAAGTTGTGTTCTGACAAGCTGAGTGATGCAAAGCGTTTATTTGGATACCAGGAAGAGGATGTTGATGTTTCTGAGTCCTACCTGGAGCTTTGTGACAGTGAAGATGATGATGATGAAGATTTACTATTAACTGATGATATAAAAGTTAAGTATAATAAATTTTACCTAATTTCCCTTACTAATTTCTCTTACTTAATTTCTCTAATTTTATTGTCCTAGCCCTAAGATTTTAACCGAACATACTAAAGAGTTGTTATGTGGAATTTTCCTTTCATATCTAAGCAAGGTAAGCTAACAGCCTAAATGTGTGTTGCAATTCAGTTCTTCATAAACATTTATCCAGCAGAATTTTATACTTGAGTAAAGTCTTGCTATTTACGACTTTCACAGGTATACAATTCCATGGTTTTCATATACTGTACTGGTGTGTTTTACATTTGAACTTTTAACGAAAACTTTCATTATTTATTTATTCTAATTTCTTTAGTATTCAGGCTCAGGCAAATTTGTAAATGTCTTAAACCCCATTAAATAGTTTATATATTACAGGATCCTAACAAGTACACTATTGAAGAGAAGCACCTATGACCCAAAAATAAGAGTGGCCTCCATTGCCTTGCCTGCACTTTGTTTTCCCTTAACCATATCACTCATTCTTACAGGTGTGAGACAGAGAGGTACAAGATCATCCAAGAGGAACAACACCTGAAGCACCCAATATTTGGGTGCTTTAATTAATAAAAACGCCCTTCATGGCTTCACTCATCCTGGCTGGTTTAATTAAAAAACCTAACCTAAACCTAAGTCATTAACCATTAATCGAAATGGTAAATAAAACCAGGTAGTATCCATCAATGGATATAGTCTCCACATTAATTGTAAGTGACTCTTTATCATCCTTAAATGCTCTCAACTCTTTAAGACATAACTGTAACATGCTCGTGTCCGAAACTAGACACAAATACAACAAAATTATTAAGGATGGTAACAGAGTCCATTTCATGTGGTCTCCATCTCATGTTGGCTTCCGAATGCATGATAGATATGATACATATGATAAGTTAGCCAAAGAATCTGTCTTTAAACGAGACGTCGAGTGTAACAGGTATATAGTTATTAAATGAAGTTTAGTGATGTAATAGACATAATTCGGAGTTGGAAAGGACGCCGCCCGCCAGCGTAAACACAACACACCCGAATGCCCACAAACACGATACAACGCACAAAACACAACACTTCTGTCAGTTTTGGATAAACTCCTTTATATTTATTATGTGATAGTTATACTTGTATAAAATGATAACTATTATAGGTAAGCGCCTAATATTTAATATTAATCAATAAAAAAGAAGTCAGAAGCCACACGCCTGTCTGCACATATCTTTTGTGTAAAAGTATTTTGGGCGCTCATGTACTTGTGCGCTAGCTGGCGTTCGCAGCTGTTCTTGCCTACAAGCATTAGAATTAAACAAACGAATTTATTTTTTCATTTATATACAAGAAGAGAAGGCTACCCTTGAGTCTGTAATATTCATCTGATCACTGGTCTCCCATTTGGTCCTCATTGCTTTATCTTACTATTATTGAATGTCAATAACCGTATTATGCAATTTCAATTTCTTCTATTTCTTTCTTTATTATGCACCCCATACCCATCCCGTGGGCGGTGGTGTAAAGGAATACAAAGGCACATAATCGGTTCAGAACTGAACCCTCTAGTTCGTTTAGCTAAGCAAATAACAATGTTTGACGCTAGTTACAAAATTCTGTGTATTGAATGTAAAACGCTCACAGTGGGGGACATATTTTAATTTTTAAAATAAATAATAATTTTAATAAAAAATAATTTAATTAATAATACAATCATAAAGATTAAATTAGATAATCCTTAACTGAAGAAGCATAATGCTCATATAACAAATAGGTAAATAGAGCTGAATTAATTATGGTGACTAATGAAGATTAGTGAATAAATAATTAATTAATAATACAATCATAAAAGATTAAATTAGATAATCCTTAACTGAAGAAGCATAATAGCTCAATATAACAAATAGGTAAATAGAGCTGAATAATTATGGTGACTAATGAAGATTAGTTGAAAGCCATAAATAATATACAGAAGTAGAATTAATTAATCAATACATTGAAGAGACATCTCTAATTTAAAGTTCTGAGCATTTCCTGTAATTGTAAAGGCTTGGTATTCTTGGCTTGTCACTTTGGGGGTTCCGACGGAGCACCCCATTTGGGGGTTCCAACGGAGCACCGGGAGGAGGGGGGAGTTTTGTGGTGACCTGCGGGGCGGCGGCGAGCCAAAGGCGCCGCGCCTGTGCTCCCAAGTACCCCGCTCT
>WNGS01102153.1:0-12045 GCA_020271785.1 Procambarus virginalis
TAATTTGCTTAAACTGGAATAGCGATGAGGATTGATAGCTAAGATTCGAGGGGGTCCTGGATCCACAACGGGGTAGTGATTTGGTCACAATGACTTGTGGCTTCTGTTGGGGCCACTGACCACTAACTAGCCATTGGGGTCCATTAAACCACATCTCGGTTTTAACTAATTGCTTTAAAGTCAAACCTCTGGATAAATAGTCAGCTGGATTGTCCTTGGTTGGGACATGTCTTAATTTATAACCAGCAGACAATTCACGAATTTCCCTTACTCGATTGCTGACATAGGGAGTTTTTTGTTGTCATTTTTTACCCACTGCACTACTGCCTCATTGTCCGACCACACTACTATTTCACCAAGGTGAACATTACTGAGGGTTTTGATCAGGCAATGGGCCAGTCTTACACCTACTAATAAGGCAGTTAATTCCATTTGGGGTAGTGACCTCCTTTTAATCGGGCTACCTTGCCTTAGATGTAAGCAAAAATGATTGTTGAGTATTAACTAGATAGGCTACTGAGCCATACGCTTTGCCTGAAGCATCGCAGAATACATGTAAATTTGTGGGTAAATTTAGTCCTAAGGTATTTCGAGGAAACTGTAGAATACTAAGTTTGTTGTAATCAGGAATCAACTCCTGCCATTTTCTTGGAGATCCTCCGGCAACGTTTCATCCCACCTCAAATTCCTTTGCCAGCACTCCTGCATAAGGAGTTTACCCTTATTAGTATAGGACTGAGTAGGCCTAAAGGGTCAAATGGCTTGCTGACATGGGAGAGTAGTTTTCTCATGGTTAGAGGTGATTGTTTGATCTTCACTGACTTGATATTCAATTTGTCTGTGGAAGTATTCCACTCCATACCTAAGACTTTCAATTTATGAGGTACCTTATAATCTGGAAATTCTTCCTCGATTATTTGGTTAAGTTGTTTATTATTGGAGGCCCACGACTGTAGGGGCATGTTAGCTCCCAACAGTTCACGATTAGCCTCATGGTAGATTTCCACTAGTTTATTCTCATCATTAGTGGTTCCTTGAAAATTATCAACATATAAATTGTTGCCAATCTCAGTCTTGTAGGGGCTATTAGACTTCTTGAGATGTGTATCCAGAGTAGCCTGGAGTAAGAATGGTGAAGATGTCGCTCCGAACAGTACTGAGGCAAATCTATAAGTAATGATTTCACTATTAGGATCCTGTGGATCTTTCACCCATAGAAATTTAGTAAAATTACGATCCGTCTCTTGTAAGCCTACTCTTAAAAAGGCCTTACTAATGTCGGCCGTATAGGCAAAAACACCAGAGCGAAATCGTAATAAGACATCTTGTAGTCTTTGGGTTAGGCTAGGTCCAGTTTGTAGACAATCATTTAGTGACACACTGTCTGCCTTTAATTTGGCACTACAATTAAATACAATCCTGATTGGTGTTGTAACTGAATCTTTCAGGACAGCATGATGTGGCAAATAATGGCCTGTCTTATGGTTGTCTTCTTCAACAACTTCTATAAATTTGTAGCAAGTTGTTGCTGTATTAAAGCATGATACAGTTGCAATTTATCTGGTTGCTTCCGTAGCCTAGCTAATTGAGAATTTAATTGGGTTGAGGCCATGAAATAATTTACTGGAAGCTGTGGGTGGTTCAGCTTCCATGGGAGTCTCACCCAATATTGATTATATTGGAAAATCACAGTATCAAGTATTGTTGATACGTC
Source organism: Procambarus virginalis (assembly GCA_020271785.1). Taxonomy (NCBI): domain Eukaryota; kingdom Metazoa; phylum Arthropoda; class Malacostraca; order Decapoda; family Cambaridae; genus Procambarus; species Procambarus virginalis. The sequence continues at coordinate 1,715 of WNGS01102153.1, forward strand.
CATGTGTCATCTGGACTGGGTTGATCAGGGACTATGCCTAAGGTGTCCAAATCCCATAATTTATGAACAGGGAGATTGGACTCATCATCCTCGGTTTCGTCTCTGACATGTAGTGGTGACTGCTCTAGGCCTAGTCATGCAACTATTGAATTAGTTGGTTGATTACTAGTAGATTTAGAATGTTGTTGGATCATCACCGGTCCTGTGAGTAGTTCACCCCCAGCTGACAGTAACAAGTTTACACCTCGTTGCCTGGTGCATCCAGTAATAAATCTATAATAAAAATCAGCTCCAATAAGAATACCTACATCGTTGAGACAGTTTTTATTTATTTTATGATCCGCTAGCCTAATACCGCTGCGTTTAAGAAATTTGACTGTTTGAGCAAGACCTGTAACATGTAAATCTGAGGGGATCTTGTCAACGACTATGGCTTGAATTGGGCTGGTGCAGCCTCCTAAACGTACCAAGACTTTAACAACCTGGTAGTCGCGAGGTCCACTATTGGTTAGGAATCCAGAGATATTCAAATTCACTCGAGCAATTGGCTTCAGTTTCAACTGATCAACTAGCTGTTGAGAAATAAAGGTTTTCTGCGAACCTTGTTCAAAGAGACCACGAGTGGAAATCTTGGATCCCTTATTGATCAGTTTTAATTGAGCTGTTGGTAACGTAGTTGTGTTAGTCGACTCTGTTGCAAGTACACTTATGTCTTGATGCACTTTGCAATACTGTACAGAAGTAGAATTTGTAGTCTTCTTTCGAGGTTGGTTGATCTTGATTGATCACTACCACACAAGGAATAATGGTGTCTACCCTTGTGGCACTTGTTGCACATACGTAAGGAGACAGTACAGCTATTGGGGTCATGGCGACCCGTGCACCTTGTGCATCTGTGTAATTCTTGCAACGATGAATTCGGGTGTTATGGTCTGGATAAGTACTACACTTATAAGTAAGATGTTCATTATTGCAGAACAAACACTTCTTCACTGTAGGAGAAGTCGTAGGAGTGGTGCTAACTACGGGGTTTATAGGGTTCACTGTGTATGTACCTACATTTCCAGATTTCCATTTTGGAGATGATTTATTGAGATCTGGGTTTACTGCAGTAGTTGCTGTACGTTGGGGTTTATGATGAGAGATATTAGAGAAGTTTGAAACATTCTTCCCATCTTGGTTAGCTCTTTGTCTTTCGACTAGGGTATGTAAACCTTCTGTAATTTCATTCATAGACAGAGAGGTTTTATTGTACATAGTACACAATTTATCTAAAGTATCTCTTGGTAATTTGCGCCTTACAACTACTTTTGTCATCCATTCAGCAGTCTGAATTTGGACTTTAAGGCTTAAGGCTTAAAGGCTTGAGTAAAGACTCTAGCTCTAGTCTGAAAGTTTGGAGAGAATCTGTAGAATTATTAGCAGATGGTAAATCCAGCAATTTTTGAACTTAGATAGTAATAGTCCTTTCCTTGTTGTCGTAGTTGCTTTTAAGCAATTGAACAGCTAGGTCATAACCATCACTGGTCAGTGTTATGTTAGATATTACCTTCAAGGCTTCATTCCGTAACAAGCCTTGTAAATAAGTGAACTTAGTTGTTTGAGGGATGTTAGTTTTAGAGTCTACTGCATCCACGAATTTACTCAAGAAATCATCCCAACTCTCATTCTCATTACCTGAGAATGTGGGTATATTGATCTGAGGTAGTTTGACATCAGGATCTGGATGTGCAGTAGAGGCTGTTGTTAATTGGTTTTTAGCAATTTGCCTTTTAAAGGGTTGAAGTTTAGCCTGTACATCATCTTCGTACTGGGCTAAATCATTTACAATGTCCTCAAGTTCAGTTTCACTTATTGAGGTTTGGTAAAGTTCTGTCAAGTTCAGATTCATATGCTGTTTAATATGCTCGAATTTGCCTTCAGCAACTTGAAGTAAGTCTTCTAATTCAATGTAGTCAACAGGTGACTGTTGTGACAGATTTTGACACTTGGTAATCTGTCGGGTCAAATGACCTTTCAGACCGTTAAGGGTCCTTTTCATTTTGTCAGCCGTTTCCATCTTGCTGTATAAGGACTGGTCTGATAGTAAATAATTGTTACTGATGTAACTGGGATATTGCCTCATTCAATGGAGCTCAATACTAATATAATAGCCTAATGTATTGAATAGACTATAATACCTCGTTTAGAGGTTAATTTGCCTACCTAACAATAGATAGCTAATATTTTTGAGTAGCATTCGAATGCCACTATTGGATTTTCGTCCGGTTAGCTCATCAATTATCACCATTCGATCCAACAGTGAACATTCGGCAGTACTAAAAAAAAAATAATACACGAATAATATGATAAAAGCACAAAAAGGGTTTTGGTGATCCCACCCCAAATCAGGGTCAGCACAATCTAAATAATATGTATGTACACCAGTACTGTCTAGTACAGTACTCGTTAATAATTCCTACCTAGGAATGACTAAATGATTTAGGCTGCATTTGTACAAACATTAGTACAATTACAGTCTAAATATCCTACCTCATCAAAGGTTGGCATAAATACAATGGTGCAACTATATAGATATATAGTGCTATGTTTTTGGGATTTTTTTGTTTTGATATATATGTTTGTGCTTAGAAACACAAGTGAAATTTTAGAAATATATAACACTAAGGTTACTTTATACATAAAGTATTAATAGAAATGTTGATAATAATAAATGAGTTTTAGGTTGAAATATGGGCAGTCTGCTGACAGCCGTAAATAATGAAATATATTGGTAAATAGCCTAATAATATTAACACACTAATTGGTGTTAGTAAATAGTTAATTATATTAGGCCAGTAATTTAGGTGAATATACTGGGCCTTAAATGATTAATGGTACATGTATCTAGGTTCGAAGGACCAACTTTTGTGGGGAAAACCTGACTCCAATAACTAATAACTTGTTTTGGGCTCTGAGACCCAGTAACTAATAATTAAATAAATGTTTATATATACTTCGATAGCTATGAAGGACCACCACTTTTGAGAAAAAGTGGAAAACAAAGAGACAATGGAAAAAACTGATCCTAGGAACTAGTGTCCTATGGATCTTGGTAAAACTGTAATGCTGATATGAATGGAGTCAAATTCACTACACAAAATTGGGGGGTTACATGCTAAAAGATTAATACATCCGTAGCATTGTTCTGGTGCTGGTTCTTCACCAGAGTAAATCAAATGTGAAAGTCAATAACTGTAGAATATAATATTGATGGAGGTAAAGGCACCTCAATATACTACTGAAATGTTGAACAGCATCAGTAAATCAATGGATTAGTATAATTGATCTCTTTAAGAGATCACTACTGTAACTATGGAGTTATTGCTACTGATGGAAAAATGGACAGCTTAGCTGTGAAACTAAGGAGAAGTAGTCGGTTGCTACACTCCACCGACGACGTGTTGCATAGGGTAAATTGTTGCACAGAACGTTGGGGAAGCCTAGCACCTCGGTTGAAGTCGCCTTGGTACTGAAAGACAATTATATTGTAGACATCTTCTACATAATAGGTAATTACATTTACATCCTAAATCATGAGGATGACGGTAGTAAATTATCAGCTAATGTCTGAACAGTTTGTATCATAGAAATAAACTGATAATCATCTAATTAGATGGTAAATTTAATTAAGACACGTACTAGCTTTTGTTGGTTTACATTCGGCCTAACGACTGCTAGCCTAAATGTTAATAGTGGCCACATAATAACAAAAAGGGTAAACTTAGCGGCCGAGCCTCGTGTCGTTGATGTGAAGACTTGAGCAACTCTTCGTCCTCCAGCTGCTGCTTGAAAGACGTTGACTCTGGAGATGCTCGTATAATAATCTATGACACGGCTATGTTGTGCCAGATAACGCGGCACCGCTCAACTGATCGCGGAAGCGAAATAAATAGGTCAAGCACAGTTCTGCTACACGCTGTCAATGGCGTCCGTGCTCTCGTGTCGAGTCAAGAGACGCTCTCCTGTCTTCCTCCCGCTCCTTATTGCGCATGCGCGGCTTTCGAGCGTAAATGAATATGTATTTATCGCAATTGACTAAGGAAGGAAGAGGTAATAACAAGTATTAATATCACATTAAATTCTTCTGTGATAAATTAGAATTTCTTGTAACATAAATTGGATTACTAAAAGTTGTGCAGCCAATCGAGGAAATTAAAGTAAAATCATTTGCATCAAAGTAATTTCCTCTAGAATACTTAAATGTTAGTTAAATAAGGGAGCTCCAGTAAGTAATAGTATACTACGAAATCAAACTTAACTAATTTTAGTAAAGGAAATGATAAACTGGACTCTTGTTATAAATTCAACTAAATGTGGAGAAAATTCGTGTTGCTGCCTGTTGTTCCTCACGTACTAGGAAATATTTGGCAATGAATAAATCATGATAATGATTAAATATAAGTTAGTAATTTTAGTAACTACTTTGGTTGTATAAATACAATGATGTATAAAAACTGTTGGTTATTTCCAACAATTGGCATATTTTCGGTATAAAAAATCGTAATTTCAAACTGCTAATACGTGCTGAGAGCCAGAATTTGGCTCCAAAATATGGCTCAAGGGTCGAATTTGGGATGTTTCGGAAATTTTGAAAACTGCAGGGGTGTTTGGGCAAAGTGTGACCCATCGCCGCTCTCAGTAATTGGCATATTTTCGGTATAAAAATTCGTAATTTCAAACTGCGAATACGTGCTGAGAGCCAGAATTTGGCCCCAAAATATGGCTCAAGGGTCAAATTTGGGATGTTTCTGATATATTTTAAAACTGCAGGGGGTTTGGGCAAAATGCGACCCATCGCTGCTCTCAGTAATTGGCATATTTACGGTATAAAAGTCGTAATATCAAACTGCGAATAAGTGCAGAGAGCCAGAGTTTTTCTCCAAAATATGGTTCAATCGTCGAATTTGGAATGTTTGGGATATTTTGAAAACTGCAGAGGGGGTTTGGGCAAAATATGACCCATCGCCGCTCTCAGTAATTGGCATATTTTCGGTATAAAATGTCGTAATTTCAAACTGCGAATACGTGCAGAGAGCCAGAATTTGGCTCCAAAATATGGTTCAATTGTCGAATTTGGAATGTTTGGGATATTTTGAAAACTGCTGTGGGGGTTTGGGCAAAATATGACCCATCGACGCTCTCAGTAATTGGCATATTTTCGGTATAAAAATTCGTAATTTCAAACTGCGAATACGTGCAGAGAGCCAGAATTTGGCTCCAAAATATGGCTTAAGCGTCAAATTTGAGATGTTTGGGATATTTTGAAAACTGCAGGGAGGGTTTGGGCAAAATGCGATCCCTCGCTGCTTTCAGTAATTGGCATATTTCCGGTATAAAAGTCGTAATTTCAAACTGCGAATACATGCAGAGAGCCAGAATTTGGCTCCAAAATATGGCTCAAGCGTCGAATTTGGGATGTTTGGGATATTTTGAAAACTGCAGGGAGGGTTTGGGCAAAATGCGATCCCTCGCTGCTTTCAGTAATTGGCATATTTTCGGTATAAAAGTCGTAATTTCAAACTGCGAAATATTATATTAAATTCTGCAGAGAGCCAGAATTTGGCTCCAAAATATGGCTCAAGGGTCGAGTTTGGGATGTTTCGGATATTTTGAAAACTGCAGGGGGGGTTCGGGCAAAATGTGACCCATCGCCGCTCTCAGTAATTGGCATATTTTCGGTATAAAATGTCTTAATTTCAAACTGCGAAAAGTGCAGAGAGCCAGAATTTGGCTCCAAAATATGTTACAATCGTTGAATTTGGAATGTTTGGGATATTTTGAAATCTGCAGTGGGTGTTTCGGCAAAATATGACCCATCGCCGCTCTCAGTATTTGGCATATTTACGGTATAAAATGTCGTAATTTCAAATTGCGAATACGTGCAGAGAGCCAGAATTTGGCTCCAAAATATGGCTCAAGGGTCGAATTTGGGACGTTTGGGATATTTTGAAAACTGCGATGGTGGGCTTCGGCAAAATGTGACCCATCGCTGCTCTCAGTATATGGCATATTTTAATTATAAAAATTCGTAATTTCAAACTGCGAATACGTGCAGAGAGCCAGAATTTGGCTCCAAAATATGGCTCAAGCGTCGAATTTGGGATGTTTGGGATATTTTGAAAACTGCAGGGAGGGTTAGGGCAAAATGCGATCCCTCGCTGCTGTCAGTAATTGGCATATTTTCGGTATAAATGTAGTAATTTCAAACTGCGAATACATGCAGAGAGCCAGAATTTGGCTCCAAAATATGGCTCAAGGGTCGAATTTGGGATGTTTCGGATATTTTGAAAACTGCTTCGCAGTTTGAAATTACGATTTTTTATACCGAAAATATGCCAATTACTGAGAGCAGCGATGGGTCACATTTTGCCCAAACACCACCTGCAGTTTTCAAAATTTCCGAAACATCCCAAATTCTACCCTTGAGCCATATTTTGGAGCCAAATTCTGGCTTTCTGCATGTATTCGCAATTTGAAATTACGAATTTTATACCGAAAATATGCCAATTACTGAAAGCAGCGAGGGATCGCATTTTGCCCAAACCCCCCTGCAGTTTTAAAATATATCAGAAACATTCCAAATTCGACCCTTGAGCCATACTTTGGAGCCAAATTCTGGCTCTCAGCACGTATTCGCAGTTTGAAATTACGATTTTTTATACCGAAAATATGCCAATTACTGAGAGCGGCGATGGGTCATATTTTGCCCAAACCCCCACTGCAGTTTTCAAAATATCCCAAACATTCCAAATTCGACGATTGAACCATATTTTGGAGCCAAATTCTGGCTCTCTGCAATTATTCGCTGTTTGATATTACGACTTTTATACCGTAAATATGCCAATTACTGTGAGCAGCGATGGGTCGCATTTTGCCCAAACCCCCCTGCAGTTTTAAAATATATCAGAAACATCCCAAATTTGACTCTTCAGCAATATTTTGGCACCAAATTCTGGCTCTCAGCACGTATTCGCTATTTGAAATTACGATTTTTTATACCGAAAATATGCCAATTACTGAGAGCGACGATGGGTCACACTTTGCCCAAACACCCCTGCAGTTTTCAAAATTTCCGAAACATCCCAAATTCGACCCTTGAGCCATATTTTGGAGCCAAATTCTGGCTCTCAGCACGTATTCGCAGTTTGAAATTACGATTTTTTATACCAAAAATATGCCAATTACTGAGAGCGGCGATGGGTCACATTTTGGCCAAGCACCACCTGCAGTTTTCAAAATTTCCGAAACATCCCAAATTCGACCCTTGAGCCATATTTTGGAGCCAAATTCTGGCTTTCTGCATGTATTCGCAATTTGAAATTACGAATTTTATACCGAAAATATGCCAATTACTGAAAGCAGCGAGGGATCGCATTTTGCCCAAACCCCCCTGCAGTTTTCAAATATATCAGAAACATTCCAAATTCGACCCTTGAGCCATACTTTGGAGCCAAATTCTGGCTCTCAGCACGTATTCGCAGTTTGAAGTTACGATTTTTTATACCGAAAATATGCCAATTACTGAGAACGGCGATGGGTCATATTTTGCCCAAAACCCCACTGCAGTTTTCAAAATATTCCAAACATTCCAAATTCGACGATTGAACCATATTTTAGAGCCAAATTCTGGCTCTTTGCAATTATTCGCTGTTTGATATTACGACTTATATACCGTAAATATGCCAATTACTGAGAGCAGCGATGGGTCGCATTTTGCCCAAACCCCCCTGCAGTTTTAAAATATATCAGAAACATTCCAAATTCGACCCTTGACCTATACTTTGGAGATAATTCTGGCTCTCAGCACGTATTCGCAGTTTGAAATTACGATTTTTATACCGAAAATATGCCAATTACTGAGAGCGGCGATGGGTCACATTTTGTCCAAACACCCCTGCAGTTTTCAAAATTTCCGAAACATCCCAAATTCGACCCTTGAGCCATATTTTGGAGCCAAATTCTGGCTCTCAGCACGTATTCGCAGTTTGAAATTGCGATTTTTTATACCGAAAATATGCCAATTACTGAGAGCGGCGACGGGTCACATTTTGGCCAAACACCACCTGCAGTTTTCAAAATTTCCGACACATCCCAAATTCGACCCTTGAGCCATATTTTCGAGCCAAATTCTGGCTTTCTGCATGTATTCGCAGTTTGACATTACGATTTTTTACCGAAAATATGCCAATTACTGAAAGCAGCGAGGGATCGCATTTTGCCCAAACCCCCCTGCAGTTTTAAAATATATCAGAAACATTCCAAATTCGACCCTTGAGCCATATTTTGGAGCCAAATTCTGGCTCTCAGCACGTATTCGCAGATTGAAATTACGATTTTTTATTCCGAAAATATGCCAATTACTGAGAGCGGCGATGGGTCACATTTTGTCCAAACACCCCTGCAGTTTTCAAAATTTCCGAAACATCCCAAATTCGACCTTTGAGTCATATTTTGGAGCCAAATTTTGGCTCTCTGCATGTTTTCGCAGTTTGAAATTACGCATTTTATACCGAAAATATACCAATCACTGAAAGCAGCGAGGGATCGCATTTTGCCCAAACCCTCCCTGTAGTTTTCAAAATATTCCAAACAACCCAAGTTCGACGCTTGATCCATATTTTGGAGCCAAATTCTGGCTCTCGGCACGTATTCGCAGTTTGAAATTACGAATTTTTACACCAAAAATATGCCATATACTGAGAGCAGCGATGGGTCACATTTTGCCGAAGCCCCCTATCGCAGTTTTCAAAATATCCCAAACGTCCCAAATTCGACCTTGAGCCATATTTTGGAGCCAAATTCTAGCTCTCTGCACGTATTCGCAGTTTGAAATTACGACATTTTATGCCGAAAATATGACAATTACTGAGAGCGGCGATGGGTCACATTTTGTCCAAACCCTCCCTGCAGTTTTCAAAATATCCCAAAGATCCCAAATTCGACGCTTCAGCTATATTTTGGAGACAAATTCTGGCTCTCTGCACGTATTCGCGGTTTGAAATTACGACATTTTATACCGTAAATATGCCAAATACTGACAGCGGCGATGGGTCATATTTTGCCCAAACCCCCACTGCAGTTTTCAAAATATCCAACATTCTAAATTCGACGATTGAACCATATTTTGGAGCCAAATTCTGGCTCTCTGCACTTGTTCGCAGTTTGAAATTACGACATTTTATACCGAAATATGCCAATTACTGAAAGCAGCGAGGGATCGCATTTTGCACAAACCCTCCCTGCAGTGTTCAAAATATCCCAAAAATCCCAAATTCGACGCTTCAGCCATATTTTGGAGACAAATTCTGACTCTCTGCACGTATTAGCAGTTTGAAATTACGACATTTTATACCGTAAATATGCCAAATACAGGGAGCGGCGATGGGTCATTTTTGCCGAAAACCCCCACTGCAGTTTTTCAAAATACCCAAACATCCCAATTCGACCCTTGAGCCTATTTTGGAGCCAAATTCTGCTCTCTGCATGTATTCGCAGTTTAAAATTACGACTTTTATACCGAAAATATGCCAATTACTGAAAGCAGCGAGGGATCGCATTTTGCCCAAACCCTCCCTGCAGTTTTCAAAATATCCCATACATCAAAAATTCGGCGCTTGAGTCTTATTTGGGAGCCAAATTCTGGCTATCTGCACGTATTCGCAGTTTGAAATTACGAATTTTTATACCGAAAATATGCCAATTATTGAGAGCACGCTGGGTCACATTTTGACAAACCCCACCTGCAGTTTTAAAATTTCCGAAACATCCCAAATTCTACCCTTGAGCCATATTTTGGAGCCAAATTCTGGCTTCTGCATGTATTCGCAATTTGAAATTACGATTTTATACCGAAAATATGCCAATTACTGAAGCTCAAGGGTCGAATTTGGAATGTTTCTGATATATTTTAAAACTGCAGAGGGGTTTGGGCAAAATAGCGATCCCTCGCTGCTTTCAGTAATTGGCATATTTTCGGTATAAAATCGTAATTTCAAATTGCGAATACATGCAGAAAGCCAGAATTTGGCTCCAAAATATGGCTCAAGGGTAGAATTTGAGATGTTTCGGAAATTTTGAAAACTGCAGGTGGTGTTTGGGCAAAATGTGACCCATCGCCGCTCTCAGTAATTGGCATATTTTCGGTATAAAAAATCGTAATTTCAAACTGCGAATACATGCTGAGAGCCAGAATTTGGCTCCAAAGTATGGCTCAAGGGTCGAATTTGGAATGTTTCTGATATATTTTAAAACTGCAGGGGGATTTGGGCAAAATGCGATCCCTCACTGCT
>WNGS01102154.1:0-10713 GCA_020271785.1 Procambarus virginalis
ACACCCTACACACAGGAAGCAGTTCCTGCGCTTCCTTGATCTTGCCTCCTCTACCGTAGGTTTGTGAAGAATTTTAGTACGGTAGCAACACCATTGATCTCTTTAACCAGCCCTAAGCAACAGTATCATTGGACCATTCAGCAAACCATTGCTTTTGAACAACTTAAATCACTCTGCCCTGTTCTAATCCTATTCTCGCCTCGCCAGATATCACGAAGCCTTTCATCCTCCATGTCGACGCCAGTGGTACCGGCATCGGGGGTGTCCTGATGCAACTACGAGGCGAGGAGGTTCTACCTGCTAGCTACTACAGCTACAAGTTAAAACCACACCAGAAGAATTACAGCACTATCGAAAAGGAGCTACTCTCCATCGTCCTGAATTTACAGCACTTTGCACCATACCTACAAGGTGCTTGGTCTACCACCATCTACTCGGACCACAATCCCCTACGCTTCTTGCAGCAAGCCCAATTCAACAATCAACGACTTCTACGATGGGCTTTATATCTGCAGAATTTCAACCTGGAGATCTTCTACATCAAGGGTACTGACAACATCATAGCAGACGCCCTCTCCAGAGTCTATGAGGTAGAGGCAGCTCCACCTACCACTCTACCATCAGCAAAGTAACTTGACCCAGTAAGAGCAAGCTTCGGGAAGAGTTGTGATGATAATCTCTTTCAAGAGATTGAACCTGCTCTTCCCTACATAAAGTTACTTACAATCTATAAGAATATGATGCTACATTCAAGATACGTCTACCAGTAGCGCAAAACGTTTTGACCAGGAGGCAAAACGTACACTACCCCCCTAATCCACTCCCTCCACGCCGGCTCGCCACCCGTCGTCAACCAGCAAACAACCCTTCCCAGCCTGCCTGCTTCTGATTGGTGACCCGCCGACTGCACACTCGCACCTCTGCACGTCAGCGCCATCTACCTGAGTCAATGTCTGCGCCTGTTCCAGCCATCATGGTCAGAATATCCTAGTGCTCTAAGCCGTGAACAACTAACTATATATGCTGTATCAGGTGTATATCTCGCAGCTAGTGCCATATTCTCAGCACCTGATTATTTTTCACCTTTAACTTTATATTATTGTAGAGTAACTTCATCCCTATTATTCATTTATGTTATATTGTTTTGGCTTGTTTATTTCCACTGTACATAAGCCAAGGGATTCCTTTTGTTCATAATTGTTTTCTATAATAATTAAAGTTTCATTGTTCATACTTTGTTTTGCGTGTCTTCCCTTACTTTACTACAGACAAACAGGCAAGCAGTCTATCTTTTTTTTTTGTAAGTGTGACTAGGCATTGACACCTGCCATTGGAGGACTGCCGAACATCTACACTCCAACACTTTCCCGTGACAATATATATATATATATATATATATATATATATATATATATATATATATATATATATATATATATTATATTTATATTATAAAACATGTATTATATATCTATATAAATAAAAATGGAAATGTTCGTTTGTTCAAAATCGCTAATCTCCGAACGATTTTACCAATATTTCGATACTACTTCATGTTTTCTAACGGTATGTTATTTGGCATTCAAACTAATTTCAAACTGCGAATACGTGACGAAAGCCAGAATTTGGGTCCAAAATATGGCTCTAGCGTCGAATTTGGGATGTTTGGGATATTTATAAAACTGCAGGGGGGTTTCGGCAAAATGTGACCCATCGCCGCTCTCAGTAATTGGCGTATTTTCGATAAAAACAAAATCGCATTTTCAAACTGCGAATACGTGCTGAGAGCCAGAATTTGGCTAAAAAATATGGCTCATGCGTCGAATTTGAAATGTTTGGGATTTTTGAAAGCTGCAGGGAGGGTTTGGGCAAAATGTGATAAATCGCCACCTTTCAGTAATTGGCATATTTTCAGTATAAATAATCGTACTTTCAAACTCCGAATACGTGCAGAGAGCCAAAATATGTCTCCAAAATATGGCTCAAGGGTTGAGTTTGGGATGTTTGAGTTATTAGGAAAACTACAGGGGGGTTTGGGCACAATGTGACCTATCGCTGCTCTCAGTAATATGCATATTTTCGGTATAAAAATTCGTAATTTCAAACAGCGAATACGTGCAGAGAGCCAGAATTTGGCTCCAAATTATGGTTCAAGAGTCGAATTTGGGATGTTTGGGATATTTTGAAAACTGCAGGGGGGTTTGGGCAAAATATGATCAATCGCTGGTCTCAGTAATTGGCTTATTTTCGGAATAAAAATTCGTAATTTCAAAGTGCGAATACGTACAGAGAGTCAGAATTTGGCTCCAAAATATGACTCAAGCGTCGAATTTGGGATGTTTGGGATATTTTGAAAACTGCAGCGAGGGTTTTGGCAAGTGTCAGCTGACTTCGCACACTTCACTAACTCCGTCTCTTCCTTGTCTGCTAAGTATAGGCGGACAGGAGGAAGTACACGTCTCAAAAATTCTTCAACCAGTATGAGGTTGACAAGTTCTGAAAAAGTAGAGACATGTGCTGCCTCCAGCCATTTCATGAAATATCTTTGTTTGGTGTTAGCAAATTCTAAGAAGGTGGTGGTACTTGCCTTGACGTAGTCACGAACCTTTCGTCGATAGCTTTCGGTGGAGAGAAGGTAGGCGTCCAACACAGCTTGTTTCAGGGTGGTGTAGTCGTTTTCCGAAGCCAAAGTGCTGAGTGTGACTGCTGCTCTACCTGTTAAATGTACTCTGAGAAGGGTAGCCCATTGGTCGTCAGGCCAATTAAGTTGAACAGCAAGGGTCTCAAAAGTGGTAAAGAACACATCAACCTCCGTTTCGAAGAAAGGGGGCATTAACTTACTTGCATGGGAGATATTGAAACTGGGAGGAAGACTAGCTGCCGCTTGTTGGAGTTGAGCTTGGTGTGCAGCGTCCCTCGTGAGTTCTCGGTTACGACATTCTAGCATTGCTTCTGCCTGTCGTTTGTCGTGGTCGCGTTGTATCTCGAGTCGCTGTTTGTATAAGGCCAACTCACGTTCACTTTCTTCCTTCTTCAGGGCAGCTTCTTCCTTTCTGAGGGCAGCTTCACGCTCTCTGATTGCAGCTTCACGCTCTCTGCTTGCAGCTGCTTGTTGTTGTTGTTGTAGCTCGATCTTGGCAAGTTCCAATTTGAGCTTTATCGCTCTCAAGTCATCTTTATCTTAAAAAATGTACTGTTCATGAGTAGAAGAATCTATAATATCTTCCTCAGCAAGGTGATCCAGTATCATATTATTAATGGCAAATTTGTTGGCTCCATCAGGAACTTCTAAGTGATACTCATGTGCAAGAGTTAACAAATCGACCCTCTTAGCGTGACGTAAGGTCCCTATTTCACTTTCTGGATCTGCTTTGAAAGCTTGTAAGCGGAACATGGTGAAAATATAGCAAAACAAAGGAGACGAATATAGTGAGAATATGGTGAGTGTCAGAAACAGGAAACGTGGCAACTGATACCTATCCTGTAGGGAATTATTAATAATTAAAGTTAATTCAAGATGGTAAATGAATAAGGTCGCAGGAAATCTTGTACCTGGTACTCACTATGGGAGGATAAAGGCAAGAAAATCCTACTAATTAGTGAAAACTAAGTTTAAAATACAAGTGAAACACTAAATGGCTTCAAAATAAATGAGGTAGTCCAAAAAATGTAGTCATACCTTGCCAAGTCACTATAGAACATAAGCAATGGTACCCACTGAAATTGAATATGGTATTTACAGAATTAGCGAACTTGCGCTCAAAAGAAAGAACGCCAATTCCCTACCTTTTGTAAATACCATCAGTCTGACCGACGAGTAGGGGTGCGAGTGTCAACTGGTGACGAGAACTATCGGCGAGGTCCCAATTCGCCAATATAGTTCGTGCTAGAGGATCTAAAGCCCTCTTTTTTCCTCCTAGAGTCGGATTGCAGGACTTGGGTGCTATTGACCCTGAGACAGACCAGGTACCGAGGGTACCTATGTGATAATCTGTCAAAAATTGAGAATATCTGGGCAAAGATGTTTAAACCCGGAGGATAACACGGAAGGGGGAACGACAATTAAGAGTATGACTGCGGCCTACAGTCACCACGTAATCCAAAGTTGTCTCACCCTCACCATATGCTATTCCCGTAATGTACAATTTACACAGCACCATATAAAATAAAAAATGATTAATGTAATAATGGAAGCAAGGGAAATAAGAGCCAGTTTATTGTTAATAATTCATTACATATGCGAGAAATCTATCTCGTCGTTTTTCCCACGTTTTTAAGGATTGCCAGTTTATTGTTATTAAGTCATTACATATGCGACAAATCTAAAGTATACGCGTAATTAATTGCAAATTCACATTAAATACATTATTTGTCAATCAACAATTCGTACCTCGTTAAATTAGCGAGTAATATATGATAAGGAGAGAAACCTTGTCTTTATTGCATATTTCGACGTTTCAGCCGGATTAGAGCGGTTTTAGCTCTAATCAGAAAAGTTGCCGTTGCCTACTCCGCATCAGCTCTAATGCGGCTGAAACGTCGAAACATGCAATAAAAACAGGGTTCTCTCATGATCATATATACTCGCTATTTTAACGAGGTACAATTGGTTGATTGAATATATGTAGTGAATTCGTTCACTACATGCGAGAGCGGGGGCTTTCTCCGGCCGTTTACCCCGTTGGGCTTTCTCTGTGCCAGAACATTGCCGGAGACTAGGAGGGTCCAACGGGTAAACGCGGAATAAGCCCCCATTTTCGCATGTAGTGAACGAATTCACTACATATACGATATATATGATGCAAACTCGTATTTAATTGCAAAGCACATTAAATACATTATTTTCAATCAACCATTGTGTTTCTCGGTAAAGTAGCGAGTAGGACATTGATTAGGAGAAACCTTGTTTTTATTGCATATTTCGACGTTTCCAGCCGCATTAGAGCTGTTTTACCTCTAATAAGTCTCCGCATCAGCTCTAATTGCGGCTGTAACGTCGAAATATGCAATAAAAACAGGGTTTTTCTCCTAATCAATATCTTACTCGCTATTGTAACGAGGTACGAAAGGTTGATTTAAATAATGTATTTAATGTGAATTTGCAATTAATTACGCGTATAGATCAGATTTGTCGCATATGTAATGAATTATAACAATAAACTGACAATCCGTATCCAAGGAGAGAAACCCTGATTTATTGCATATTTCGACGCTTCAGGCGCAGTAGAGCTGTTTTTGCAGCTTTCTGTAACATACATAAACTTCTTTCTGTAACATACACGGAAATCTGGAACATTTTACTTAATTCTAATAAAACACATTGATTGTGTGATTTGAACGAATAATTTACTATCTTGTCGTATTTCCCACGTTTTTAAGGATTGCCAGTTATTGTTAATAATTCATTACATATGCGAGAAATCTATCTCGTCGTTTTTCCCACGTTTTTAAGGATTGCCAGTTTATTGTTTTTAAGCCATTACATATATCGACGAAATCTATGTATACGCGTAATTAATATGCAAATTCACATTAAATACATTCTTTTCAATCAAAACCATGGAGGTCGTACCTCGTTAAATTAGGGAGTAAATATTTGATATTAGGAGAGAAACCCTGTTATTTATTGCATATTTCGACGTTTCAGCAGCCAGGATTAGAGCGGTTTTAAGCCTATCAGAAAAGTTGCCGTTGCCATCTCCGCATCAGCTTCTAATGCGGCTGAAACGTCTAAACATGCAATAAAAAAGGGTTGTCTCTCATGATCAATAGTATTACTGCTATTTTAACGAGGTAATTGGTTGATCTTGAATATTATGTATGAATTTCAGTGAATCACTACATGACGAGAGCGGGTTTGCTTACTCCCACGCGCGCCGTTTCTTACCCGTTGGAGCTTCTCTGTGCCGACATTGCGATGAACTGGAGGAGGTCCAATCGGGGTAAACGGTCGGGAGTAAGCCCCCACTCTCGCATGTAGTTGTAATAATTCACTACATATAGATATATATTTATGCAACTCGTATTTAATTGCAAATGCACATTAAATACTTATTTTCAATCAACCATTTGTTTCTCGTCAAAAGTAGCGAGTAGGACATGTGATTAAGAAGAAACCTGTTTTTTATTGCATATTTCGACTGTTTCAGCCGCATTATGGTGTTTTACTCTAATGATAAGTACCGTGCCCATCAGCTTTAATGCGGCTGTAACGTCGAAATATGCAATAAAACAGGGTTCTCTCCTAATCAAAATATCTTACTTCGCTATTGTAACGAGGTACGAAAGGTTGATTAAAATAATGTATTTAATGTAACATTTGAATTAATTACGCGTATAGATCAGAAGTATTGTCGTCATATGTAATGATTAATATACAATAAACTGACAAATCCGTATCCAAGGGAGGAACCTGATTTTATTGCATATTTCGACGCGTTCAGCCGCGTAGAGCTGTTTTTACAGCTTCTGTAACATACATAATCTTCTTCTGTAACATACACGGAAAATCTGGACATTTAACTTTTAATTCTAATGAAAACACTTGATTTTGTGTGATATGAACGAATAATTGACTATCTGTCGTATTGTCCCACTTTTTTTAAGGATTGCCAGTTTATTGTTAATAATTCATTAGCATATGCGAGAATCATCTCGTCGTTTTTTTCCCACGTTTTAAGGATTTTGCCAGATTTATTGGTATATAAGTCATACATATGCGACACATCTGATGATAACGCTTAATTATTCAAATGCACATTAATACATGATTTTCAACAACCATTCGTACCTCGTTACAATAGGCGACGATGATATTGATTAGGAGAGAACCCTGTTTTTTTTTTTTTTTTGCACATTTGCGACGTTTCAGTCGCATGTTAAGAGCGGATGCTGAGGAGGCAACGGCAACTTTCTGATGTAGAAGCTAAACAGCTCTAATCACATTGATATGTGTGATTTGAACGAATCATGGACTATCTAGTCGTATTTATTTCCCACTGTTAAGGATGTGCCAGTTTATTGTATTATTTCATTACATACGCAACAAATCTGATGTATACGTAATTAAATTGCAAATTCACATTAAATACATTATTTCAATCAACCAATCGTACCTCGTTACAATACTACGACTAGAGATTTGATTAGGTAGTGAAACCCTGTTTTATTGCATATTTCGACGTTTCAGCCGCATTAGAGCTGATGCGGTGGAGGCAACGGCAACTTAACGTCTGATTAGAGGCAAACGTCTGATTAGAGCTAAAACAGCTCTAATGCGGCTGAAACGTCGAAATATGCAATAAAAACAGGGTTTCTCTTCTAATCAATATCTTACTCGCTATTGTAACGAGGTACGAAAGGTTGATTTAATAATGTATTTAATGTGAATTTGCAATCAATTACGCGTATACATCAGATATGTCGCATATGTAATGAATTAATAACAATAAACTGACAATCCGTATCCAAGGAGAGAAACCCTGATTTTACTGCAATTTTCGACGTTTCTGCCGCATTAGAGCTGTTGTTTGCAGTACATCTTCTTTCTGTAACATACACGGAAAATCTGGAACATTTTAGTTAATTGTAATGAAAACACGTTGATTTATGTGATTTGAACGAATAATAGACTATATAGTCGTATTTCCCACGTTTTAATCATGTTTGTGACCATCACCGCTCTCAGTAATTGGCATATTTCCGGTAAAAAAGACGTAATTTCAAACTGCGAATATGTGCAGAGAGCCCGAATTTGGCTCACAAATATGGCTCAAGCTTCGAATCTGGAATGTTTAGGATATTTTGAAAACTGCAGGGTGGGTTTGGGCAAAATGTGACCCATCGCCGCTCTCAGTATTTCGCAAATTTTCGGTATAAAAAATCGTAATTTCAAACTGCGAATACGTGACTGAGAAGCCAGAAATATGGCTCTCAAAATATGGCTCATAGCGTTCGAATTTGGGATATCTGGGATATTTATAAACTGCAGGGGGGTTTCGGCAAAATGGGACCCATCGACCCGCTCTCAGTAATTGGAACTATTTTCGGTATAAAAGATCGTACATTTTCAAACTGCGAATACAGTGCAGAGACCAGAATCTTGGCTCAAAAATTATGGCTCAGGGTCGAATCTGGAATGTTTCGGTGATTTTGAAAACGCTGCAGGCGAGTTTGGGCCAAATGTGACCTATCGCCCCTCAGTAATTGGCATATTTTCGGTATAATAAATATCGTAACTTTCAAACTCCGAATACGTGCTAAGAGCCAAAATATGCTCCAAAATATGGGCTCAAGGGTTGATTTGGGAGTTTCTGATATATTGAAAACTACAGGGGGGTTTGGGCAAAATGCTGACCATCGCTGCTCTCAGTAATATGGCATTTTTACGGCATAAAAAGTCGTAATTCAAACGCGAATAAGTGCAGAGAGCCAGAATTGCGCTCCAAAAATAGGTTCAAGAGTCGAATTTGGATGTTTGGGATATTTTGAAAACTGCAGGGGGGTTTGGGCAAAATATGACCCAATCGCTGTCTCAGTAATTGGCATATTTTAGCGTATATAAAATTCGTAATTTCAAACAGGCGAATACTGACAGAGAGCAGAATTTGGCTCAAAACATGCTCAAGCGTCGAATTTGGATGTTTGGGATATATTTAAAACTGCGATGGGGGGGTTGGGCAAAATGTGAGCCATCGCTGCTCTCAGTACATGGCATACTTTCGGTATAAAAATTCGTAATTTCAAACTGCGAATACGTGCCGAGAGCCAGAATTTGGCTCCAAAATATGGCTCAAGCTTCGAATTTGAGATGTTTGGGATATTTTAAAAACTGCAGGGAGGGTATTCGCAGTTTTAAATTAAGAATTTTTATTCCGAACATATGCCAATTACTGAAAGCGGCGATGGAGCACAATTTGTCCAATCCCTTCCTGCAGGTTTCAAAATATCCCAAAATCTCAATTCGACCCTTGAGCCATATTTTGGAGGCAAATTCTGGCTCTCTGCACGTATTCGCAGTTTGAAATTACGACTTTTATACCGAAAATATGCCAATTACTGAAAGCAGCGAGGGATCGCATTTTGCCCAAACCCTCCCTGCAGTTTTCGAAATATCCCAAACGTCCCAAATTCGACGCTTGAACCATATTTTGGAGCCAAATTCTGGCTCTCTGCACGTATTCGCAGGTTGAAATTACGAATTTTTATACCGAAAATATGCCCATTACTGAGATCGGCGATGGGTCATATTTTGCCTAAATCCCCACTGCAGTTTTCAAAATATCCCAACATTCCAAATTCGACGGTTGAACCATTTTTGGAGGCAAATTCTGGCTCTCTGCACTTATTTGCAGTTTGATATTACGACTTTTTATGCCGTAAATATGCCAATTACTGAGAGCAGCGATGGGTCGCATTTTGCCAAAACCCCCTGCAGTTTTAAAATATATAAGAAACATCCCAATTCGTCCCTTGAGCCATATTTTGGAGCCAAATTCTGGCTCTCAGCACGTATTCGCAGTTTGAAATTACGATTTTTTATACCGAAAATATGCCAATTACTGAGAGCGGCGACGGGTCACACTTTGCCCAAACACCACTGCAGTTTTCAAAATTTCCAAAACATCCCAAATTCGACCCTTGAGCCATATTTTGGAACCAATTCTAGCTCTCAGCACGTATTCGCAGTTTGAAATTACGAATTTTATGCCGAAAATATGCCAATTACTGAAAGCAGCGAGGGATCGCATTTAGCCCAAACCCTCCCTGTAGTTTTTAAAATATTCCAAACAACCTAAGTTCGACGCTTGATCCATATTTTGGAGCCAAATTCTGGCTCTCGGCACTTATTCGCAGTTTGAAATTACGAATTTTTATCCGAAAAATATGCCAATTAATAGAAGCTTGGTGGATTAGGTAATTTTCGCGAACCACCCTGTGCCTGCAGTTTTCTAGCAAGATCCCAAACATCGCAAATTCGCGCTTGAACCAGGTATTTTATTGGAGCCAAATGTCGGCTCTGGCAGCGTATTTGCAGTGTTGAAGTTGACGAATTTTTGTATACCGAAAGGATGCCATATACTGACGGAGCAGCGACTAGGGTCACATTTTGCCCAGGCCCCCCATCGCAGTTTTCAAAATACCCAAACGTCCCAATATCGACCTTTGAGCCATATTTGGAGCCAAATTCTGGCTCTCTGCACTTATTTGCAGTTTGAAATTACGACATTTTACACCGTAAATAGCCAATTTCTGAGATTTGCGATGGGTCAATTTTGCCCAAACCCCCCTGCAGTTTTAAATATATCACAAACATCCAAAATTCGACACTTGAGCCATGTTTTGAGCCAAATTCTGGCTCTCTGCATGTATTCGCTGTTTGGAATTACGACTTTTTATACCGAAAATATGCCAATTACTGCAAGCGGTGATGGATCGCATTTAGCCCAAAACATCCCTGCAGTTTTCAAATTATCCCAAACATCCAAAATTCGACGCTTGAGCCATATTTTTATTTTGGAGCCAAATTCTGGCTCTCCGCACGTATTCGCAGTTTGAAATTGCGAATTTTTGTACCGAAAATATGCCAATTACTGAGAGCGGCGATGGATCATATTTTGCACAAACCCCCGCTGCAGTTTTCAAAATATCCCAAACATTCCAAATTCGACGATTGAACCATATTTTGGAGCCAAATTCTGGCTGTCTGCACTT
>WNGS01102165.1:0-20805 GCA_020271785.1 Procambarus virginalis
GGGCAGCGTTGAAGACTGTGTCATAAAAAAGGAGGAGGGCGCGAGGAAGAGGCAGAGAGGAGAGGTCAGAGAGAGTAGCACGGAGGGTGAATAGGCACCAGTCAGCCTTGGCAAACTGCACCTAGGGAAGGAAAGAGGAGGGTGGAAAGAGAAAAAGGAAACGAGGATGGGGAAATGATCACTGTTATGGAGGTCATCAAGAACCTGCCACGTGAAATCTAAGTAGAGGGACGACGAGCAGAGAGAAAGATCAAGACAGGAAAGGGTGCGAGTTCGAGAGTCCACATGAGTGGGCTCACCAGAATTCAGAAGAGATAGAGATGAAGCGAGGACGAACGGTTCGAGAAGACGGCCTCGGGTGTTTGTCAGAACATCACCCCAGAGGGAATGTCGACAGTTGAAATCACCAAAAGGAGCACAGGCTCTGGCAAGGAGTCCAGGAGGTGCTTAAGATCAGGAAGGGAAAGAGGGACATTAGGAGGGAGATAAATGGAACAGACTGTATACCATTTACCCACAAAAAACACGGGCGCAGAACAATGGATAGGGGACGGAAGAAGGAGGGGGATGAAGGGAATATCAGATCGAATTAAGAGAGCAGTAGAGTTATGGGCCCCAGCAAGAGCTGGGGGGGGGGGGGGGGGGGGAGAAAGAAAGGAATAACCACGAAAGTGACCAGGACGAGCACCAAGCATTGGTTCCTGGAGACAAACACAAAGTGGTGTAAACTGTGTAATTAGAAGTTGGAGTTCATGGAAGTTGGCATAAAATCCACGAATATTCCACTGAAGAATAGACATTATCAAAGAGATAGGATAGGAATAGAGAACAAGAAAGAAATTAAGGTAAAGAGGAACATAGTTTATAAAAAGATCTCAGGATCAGGGTCCGGAGTAGGGTCAGGGTCAGGAGCAGGGTCATTAAAATCAGGGTTAGGGGGCATGGGTAAACTTAGTAAGGAGAGAGAGAAGGGAGCGAGAGAACAGACCAGAGGCGGACTGACGGGGTCCAGAAGAGGAGGAGACAATTGAGAGGGGCAGGCAAGGACAGTTGGAGGAGGGGGGGCAGAAATCAGGGAGTGCACCTCAGGAAGGGCAGCAACAGAGAGGGAAGCGGGGGCAGAAGAAACCTCCATATCAGAGACAGGGGGTTCGACCACGGAAATGTGAGGGGAAGGAGTGAGAGTCAGAGGGAGGGGGCGAGGAAGAAAGCGAAACCTTCTTACCCGCCGGAGAGGAAGGAGAGGATCCAGGCTTACGTTTCTGACTCAAAGAGACAGGCGTTCCAGTAACAACGTACTGGGCGACAGACTCAATGGTCTCAGCAGGAGAAGAGGAACGAGAGCGAACAACACGAAGATTGCTGGGAGGATGATATATCAGCTTGGACAGACAGGCGACGTGGAGGGTCAAGAGACTGGGGGGAGGGTCGGGAAGAAAGAGTGGGGGGAGATAGGGAAGAAGACAAAGAAGATATGGCGGACTGGGTAGGGAGGGGGGAAATCCCACATGGAGAACCAGGAGGGAGACCATCTGGGCAGGAGGCAAAAGAATAGGGGAGGGGGTGGTGGGTGTGGTCGGGTTTAAGGTCTGGAAACGGTTGTGAGGCTGAGGAAGACGGGAAGGACGAGGAGAGGTAGAACGCAACACGCGAGCGTAGGAGACGCCCACGAAAGGGGTGAGACGACGAACTTGGCGTCTTGCTTCAGGAAAAGACAGACGATCACGGTGCTTCAAGTTGAGGACGGCTTCCTCGAGTTTATAGTGCATACACGAGCGTGAGAAGGAAGGGTGGGCTTCACCGCAATTGAGACAGCGAGCCTGGGGAGAAGTGCACTCGGACTTAGAATGACTATCGTCCCCACACAAGGGGCAGAGATACACAGTACTGGTGCATTTGAGGACACCGTGCCCAAACTTCCAGCACTTATTGCAAATTCTAGGAGAGGGAATGTACTCCTGAACGGAGCATCTGGCACCAGCAAGAATAACAGAGGGCGGAAGGGTTCTACTATCAAAGGTGATTTTTACAACTCAAAGGGGCTGACGGCGACGACCACGAGGGGGTCGAGTAAACGTGTCCACCCGGAGGACAGAATGGCCTTGGGCTTCGAGGATATGTTTAATATCTTAATGGCAATCATTGAGGTCCCGAACGCCAGTTGCAACATGGGGTGGGAGGAGAACAGTGCCAACACTGGCATTTAACCGAGCGTTTTTGGAGACCCGAACAGGGCTCTCCGCAATGCAGGACAAAGCGGCTAAGCGAGTAGCTGCATCCTGAGAAGGAGCAGCGACGACACGCGTGCCGGAACTGGTGGAGTTAAAAGTAACATTAGCATCTACTGAATCAACAAGGTGTTTATGGAGGGAGAAATCGTCAGGAGGAGTAGAATCCAGATGGTGGAGATCAAAGTATTTAGCCCATGTAGCGGGACCAAACAAGGCATTGTAAGTACTATTACGGGAAGGGATCGTGTGAGTGCGGCCGTGGCGGGAACAGCGATGAGAACCCCCAGAAGTCACGGGGGTAAAAGGTGCAGTAGTCACAATGAGAGACGAAGCCGCGTCAGGGGACGAGGTAGTCAACACTGGGGGCTTGGGGCTCGACCCAACCACAGAGGGAGGGGACCCGAGGGGAGGAGTCGGAGAAGCCAAAGGAGGAGCAAGGTCGGGGCCCAATGTAGCGGAGGCTACAGAGCCCAGTCTTCCAACACAGACCGACTCGGGGGCTTGGCCGTCCACCCCACAAGCCTGAGAAGTTAAAGCAGAAACAGGGGAAATAGTATTTATCATCACTACAAAAAGGAAGATTCATTCACGAATGTGCCCCCACACCCACCATGGAGCCACAATTAGAGGCAGGACACCCAACAAGAAGCCATCGCCGATCATGCCGGGGCCCCCAGGGGTGCGTCGTGAGTATACGCCCCACAAGCGCCACCTTAAGAACCGACAGTCCGTCGAGATCTATATATATATATATATATATATATATATATATATATATATATATATATATATATATATATATATATATATGAGGAACACACGTGAGGAACACAAATGCGAACAAGCCTGAATGGTCCCCAGGACTATATGCGAATGAAAACTCACACCCCAGAATTTGTCTTCCTCACGTGTGCCCCAAAGAATGAGTTGATTTGATAAAATGCTACGCCAAGATTACCATCCGGGTGCCGGCGTGGAAGTGGTTCAAATAGATTCGGCTATAACTTCCTTATGTCCGGTCATGATGGTCAAGTGGCTTAAGGCGTCCTGTAGATACCAGTTGCATTGCTCCTGGGAGTATGGTTTGAATCACTTCTGAGGTGTGAGTTTTCATTCACATATAGTCCTGGGGACCTGTTGGGTATCTGGGGCTTGAACTCACATATTAAATTATTTGATTATATTTAAATAAATCGAAGGACAACCCACTTTTGAGAAAAGAGGGAAAACGAATAATAATGATCATTAGAATGACACTAGAGAACCAGTGTCTATGAATACTAATTAAATATATAATAACTTGAAAATAATGAAAAACTGTATTATTAATTAAAGTCAAAGCCTCAAATATCAACATTGGGGGGGGTATTTCTAGAAGTTCATATATATCTAGGAACTAGTGTGGTTCGTCACTAGTTCATTGTTGAGTTAATAACATAAAATCTAAACTAAAATAGATTCAAGACTATGATAACTCAAATAATGAATATTAAAGATTATGAATTACTGAGCAATTCAGAGCAAAACACATTAATTACCAAATCATCATTTCTGGCAATAATTTTTTCAATATAATGATCCTATATAAATTATATAGATATCAGTAATGATAATAGATAAATTTGTACGAAAAGGGAATCTTAGCTGTAAGACGATATCTGTAATGCCATTTCGTCATTCGTCCTCGTGGTCACAGGATCCCAATAAAGAAAGAACCCAAGGTGAATATCACGAATGATGAGAAACAACTTGTCGACTCCTCGTATACACGCTGAAATCAGAGAAATTTAAGTAGCATTTGATTAGGCTACGATTTATTTCAAATATTCATGAAAACGGAGAAATTGTTGAAATTCAACTAACGTTGTGTATTAGGTATCCTTGCTGTATAACGACAGACTACTCACAAATATACAACCCAAAATGATGCACCAAAATGAGAAATATACTTAACATGAGCGTATCAAATACTAAGGTCTGCCGAAATCGCGTCAGCCAGTCCCAGGCGTCCACTGCTGTGTACGTGTAATTACAGGTCGTGGCTTCAATTGCTGATGCGTTATTAACTGGCTGGGCACTACAGAACACGTGGATAAGTAATTGTTAACTGTTAACTGGGTATCAACGTAATTCTTGTCGATAAAAACTCCCCAGTCACTACCACGTGCCTCGCCACTCTTCACGCAAGGGATGCCTCGTGTGTAATGGCGTCTCCTCCTTCCCTGAACCCGTCTCTCGCATTCACCACGGAAATTATTAATCACGGAAAAAAAATTCGCGCAATTATGGATGTAATACGTTAATGAGAACTGGGTTGCAATTATAGGGACTTAAATATTATCATATTCTCGTTTAATGGTCTTAAACGAGAAATGGAGATGATTTTTATTCTCCATAGCATTCGCACGTAACAGATAAAACTGTTACTTGATAACAATTTCAATTAATAACTCTCGGTTTTAGATTATCGGGAGTCATTATTATCCGCAGGTAATTATTACACGGAATACTGATAATTTTAGAAAACCACATTCAATTCTCTAACACATTGGTAATAACGTGTCTAACTAGACATTATCTGACGCAATGTTGCTACTCGATTTCATGAGAATTCTAGCACTAATACGCAGATGAAATGGTTTAATTAATGTTGACACTACCGTTAGTGAGATTAATAACTACTGTAGTTAGTATAAAATGATGATGATTTATTATAATACAATAGTAGTTTATTAGTGTTGGAAATTTCCAACATAACTCCGGGGGGGAGAAAACTCGGGTCGCAGTGCAATGTTGAGTACTGACGTACCTATCCCGAAGTTAGTATTAAGGTTAGTATGTTAGTGTTAGTACACACATAACGGATGTCCCGTAATTGTCAAGGACATACAAGAATTTAAGTCTTGTAAAGGAACTCATGTTAAATGGAAAACATGGAATTGTGAATCATCTAAAGTTAATGACTACTAAAGCCTACAATATACTCCTTGACTAGTGTCGCGATGACATGTAACGGTTATGTTACTAAGTCTTAAAGTTTTGCAAACTCATAGGTGCTCTAAATGAAATAATGTTATAGTTGATAGCCTAAACAAACAAATTAAGAATTAAATCATACAATTTAAAGTAACTGAGAATCCACTGTGAGGTGAATGTCTTGGGTCATTGTGACTTGTAACTGATTTGTTACTTGACATCACAACACAGCATCATCATGATTACTCAAATTGGATGGTAAATTATTTGCTCTTAGCCAGAGCTATAATAGGCTTGTAGTTTCCGTTTGCATTGTTGAGCAGCTGCTCTAGTTGGGCGGGTGCTCGGTGGATCAGAATTGTTGTCCTCGGAAACTGTTGGTGAAGCTGGTTCTGATAAACACTCTCGTTCTGCTAATTCGAGAGGTACCAACTTCTCTAATGTCTTTAGGGTAGTAGTGCCTCGGCACAAAACCCGTACTACTCTCAGGATGCCTTGGTGATCTGGGTGGATAGCAACAATTTTGCCTATAGGCCATTCTGACCTTGGTCCATCACTGTCAACCAATACTAAGTCTCCTGGTTTGAGTTGAACTTTATTATAGGGGCTCGAAGCTCCATAGTGATACTCTCGTAGAGCAGTGAGGTACTCTCGAGTCCACACCTCATTCCACCTTTCAATTACTCTCGAGAGATGTTGGTAACTTTCTACTAAGTCCTCCTGGTTACATGGGAAGGGTCGACGGTGTCCTCTTCTGCTAAAGGTATCAGAGGGCTCAGCAGGCCTCCATGTATTAAATGCGAGGGACTCAGAGGCTCTCTCTGTGAGAAATCATCTGATAGGTAAGTTAATGGGCGATTGTTGACTCGCGCCTCAATTTCCACGACGAGTGTTTGGAGTTCGGAGTAACTAATTTTCTGTCGATGCAAGGTCTTCCTTAAACATTTCTTGACAGTCCCTATCATACGTTCGTAGATCCCACCTTGCCAGGGGGCTCTGGGAGCAATAAATTTCTAGTGGCATTGTCGTCTCTGCAGGACAGACTGCACTTCTGGATGATTCCATATCTCTCGTAGGCAGGCTTCTCCTGCCACAAAATTTGAACCATTATCAGATATCATTAGTTTGGGACAGGATCTGCGAGCTGCAAATCTACGAAAAGCTTGGATGAAGGCTTCGGCACTTATGTCAGAAGTCACTTCTAGATGTACGCCTCGTGTGGTAGCATACGTGAAGAGGCAAATATAAGCTTTCACTGTAATCTTATCTGGATTGCCAGTGAGAAGCAAGGCTCCTGTGTAATCGACACCAGTGGTCTCAAAGGGACGAAGATGAACTACTCTCTCCTTAGAGAGTGGTGG
Source organism: Procambarus virginalis (assembly GCA_020271785.1). Classification (NCBI taxonomy): domain Eukaryota; kingdom Metazoa; phylum Arthropoda; class Malacostraca; order Decapoda; family Cambaridae; genus Procambarus; species Procambarus virginalis. The sequence continues at coordinate 6,569 of WNGS01102165.1, forward strand.
AGGTCCTGGGTAAGGACACACTCGAGTGTCGTATCTTTTGCAGATTACACAGAACTTAATGATTGATTTGACAGTTTGACGACCTTGAGGAAGCCAATATTTCTGTCTGAGGTCGGAGAGAGTGTCTAACACTCCGCCATGCAAAGTACCATATTGATGGTGATGTAAAACTAGAAGTTTTGTAATAATGTGGTGACGTGGTAGAAGGATCGGATTCTTTGTATCCAAATCAATTTTTGCATGAAGCAAACGTCCTCCACACCTTAATATATTATGAGTGTTGGTATCATACCAGATACCTAGAGACTTGGTTAATTTATCGGGAAGATTTTCATATTCACTTCCATATGTCTCTTGTTGTGCACGTTTGATCCAGTAGAGGATAGGATTGGGAAACTTATGTCTGATTCCTATCTTAGCAAGAAAGTCAAACACATGTGCTGTCACTCTTAATAACTTGCTGAAGTTAGAATAATTGTGAGGATTAATATCTGAGATTCGATGAAGTTCTGGTTCTTTCATGGAAGTAGTGATACTGGTCACTATGACTTGTGACTTCTGTTTGGGCCACTGACCACTAACAAGCCATGAAGGTCAACTGAACCACATCGAAGTCTTGATTAGCTGTTTTAATGTTAAACCTCGTGATAAGTAATCTGCAGGATTGTCCTTAGTGGGGACATGTCTGAATTTATATCCAGCAGATAATTCATGAATTTCCCTAACGTGATTACTAACGTAGGGAGTTTTATTGTTGTTATTTCTTACCCATTGTAAGACTGCCTTATTGTCTGACCACACTACGATTTCACCAAAGTGAATACTATTGAGTATCTTGGTCAGGCAATGAGCCAATCTTACTCCCACCAGCAATGCAGTTAACTCCATTTGAGGTAAAGATCTCTTCATGATTGGAGCAACTCTTTCTTTAGATGTGAGTAAAATTGATTGTGCACTATAGACTAAGTAGGCTGCAGCGCCATATGTTTTGCCAGAGGCAAAGGCCACACGGCACCTCGGATGCATTTCCGATGGTTCCTTTCATATAAAAGTGGTGACGCCGAGGAAAAAAGACTCGCGTCCCTACCAAAAAAATTGCATTCCAGTGAATGCAATTTAAGCTTTGTTAATCTTTCTTCATACGAAAGATTTCTAATTTGGGGAATTAACTTAGTCATCCTACGCTGGACACGTTCTAGTGAATTTATATCCATTCTATAGTACGGCGACCAAAACTGAACTGCATAATCTAAATGGGGCCTAACCAGAGCAAGATATAGCTGAAGAACCACACCAGGTGTCTTGTTACTAACGCTTCGATTAATAAATCCCAGTGTCCTATTTGCCTTATTACGAACATTCATGCATTGATCCTTTTGTTTTAAATTCTTACTTATCATAACTCCCAGATCCCTTTCGCAATTCGACTTCGCAATCTCAACACCATCTAGCTCGTATCTTGTAACTCTATCATTATTACCTAGCTTCAAAACTTTACATTTATCAGCATTAAACTGCATCTGCCAATCCTTTGACCATTTCAAAACCCTATTTAGATCAACTTGAAGTGATAGTGAGTCTTCTTCCGTGTTAATTTCCCTGCCGATTTTTGTATCATCGGCAAATTTGCAAATGTTGCTACTCAAACCTGAATCTAAATCATTGATATTTATTATAAACAACAGAGGTCCCAGGACAGAGCCCTGAGGCACTCCACTTACAACATTTTCCCACTCTGACTTAACCCCATTTATACTAACTCTCTGTTTCCTTTGGAATAGCCATGCCCTAATCCAACTTAATATAGCACCTCCAATACCATGAGCCTCTATTTTTTTAATCAGTCTTTCATGTGGCAATGTATCAAAAGCTTTGCTAAAGTCAAGGTACACGACATCACAATCCTTACCACTATCAACTGCCTCAACTATGCTGGAATTAAAAGATAGCAAATTTGTAAAACATGAACGGCCATTTGTAAAACCATGTTGCGACTCATTTATTAATTTGTGTTTTTCAAGATGAAGACGAATTTTATTTGCAATAATCGATTCAAGTAACTTTTCCACAATAGACGTTAGGCTAATTGGTCGATAGTTAGACGCAAGTGATCTATCTCCTTTCTTAAAAACTGGTATCATATTAGCAACTTTCCATAACTCAGGCACTCTGCCTAACTCTATTGATTTATTAAATATGGTAGACAGTGGCTCGGAAAGCTCCTCTTTGCATTCTTTAAGCACCCTGGCAAACACTTCATCTGGCCCTGGAGATTTGTTTGGTTTGAGTTTAACTATTTGTTTAATTACATCCTCCCTGGTAACTGCTAAACTAGTCAACCTGTCCTCGTCCCCACCCACATATACTTGTTCGGCTGAAGGCATATTGTTAAGTTCCACTTTAGTAAATACAGATATAAAATATTTATTAAAAATACTACTCATCTCATCATCATTATCTGTTATTTGACCTGTCTCAGATTTTAATGGACCTATCCTTTCCCTAATCTTTGTCCGGTATAACTGGAAAAACCCTTTAGGATTTGTCTTTGCTTGCTCTGCTATACAAACTTCATGCTTTCTTTTTGCTTTCCTTATCTCTTTTTTAGTATTTCTAACCAGTTGTACGAATTCCTGTTCTAAACTGATTTCCCCGTTCTTAATCCTTTTGTACCACGCTCTCTTTTTACCTATAAGGTTCTTCAGATCCTTTGTTATCCACTTTGGATCATTAGTATTCGATCTTCACATTCCCAATGTACCTTCTTGTATATGAATAAATAAAATAAATAAATAAAATAAATCTATTCAATTTATATGGTATACTACATTCCTGGGCTTCGCTTAGAATATTTTTAAATAAGTTATATTTTGAGTCCACATCGAAAACCCCTTTTACGTCAACTATCGCTGGGTTCACGTCTAGCTCCAAGACCGGCCCACACCCCATACCCAAGACTTTCCAATCTATTTGACTCAATAAATTTCTTAGGTTATTGAAATTAAGCTTTTCGAAAATCAGGTACTTTAACAGAATTTTCTCCTACAGGTCTATTCCATTCTATGCTAAATCTGATTTCTTTATGATCACTGTTCCCTAGCTTACTTCCTATTTCGATGTCCTTAAATTAATTTGTGTTTCCCTGTTAGTTAACACTAAATCTAAAATATTATTTTCCCGCGTTGGTTCCTTAATGTGTTGCGTAAGAAAGCAATCGTCAATTAATTCTAGAAAATCTTCTGCTTCATTATTCCCTGTTTCGTTCAACCAGTTTATTCCACTAAAATTAAAGTCACCAATGACATAAATACTGTTAGATCTAGATGCCCTAGATATTTCATCCCATAGATGCTTTGCTTCCATTCTGTCTAAATTTGGTGGCCTATATATAACTATATATAACTTCTCAGGGATTAATCCACCTCAGGGTTGGTCCATAGTTAATGATTTTTGGCCCTGCCCTAGAATATAGGTTTTAAATAGGGTTTATTGAATATATACATTACTGCTTCATTATTTTGGGCGAGTGTTCTGTTAATAACCAATAATCCAGAAGGGAATGGGGTTAATCTATCAGTCCATAAGCGGGCCATCTTTATATTATATTCATAATTAGCAGAAGCCATATCACTGCCAATAACCCATTTATCGCTATTTAACTCTAAATGTATTCTTACATCTACATTATCCAATAAATATTCACTAATGGATGCAATGTAAAGCAATAATTTCAAGCACATATAAATGCCCTGTTCTTTCATATTAGCCCTTTTCTCATCCTTATCTATCGTGGTCGCAGCAAAATACTGCGTATCGATTTTATTGGGTATCATTAGCACCTCTTCTTCATAAAAATGCGCTGTTTCATTAAAACAATCTACTTTACATCTAGAAAGAGTCGTTAGCAGTTTTATATTACCCCAATTGAAAATAAAGAAACGCTTTCAACTACTTGTTCATTAAATATACCACCACTGTTTTAAAAAGTGTTTGATAATCCATTGGCTCGTCACATTTTTACTCGATTCTATTGCGACGTCAGCTTCTGTTAATTAAGAACATAAGAACATAAGAACAAAGGTAACTGCAGAAGGCCCATTGGCCCACACGAGGAAGCTCCTATTTATAACCACCCAATCCCACTCATATACATGTGCAACCCATGCTTGAAACAATCGAGGGACCCCATCTCCACCACGTTACGCGGTAATTGGTTCCACAAATCAACAACCCTGTTACTGAACCAGTATTTACCCAAGTCTTTCCTAAATCTAAACTTATCTAATTTATACCCATTGTTTCGTGTTCTGTCTTGTGTTGATACTTTTAATACCTTATTAATATCCCCTTTGTTATGTCCATTCATCCACTTGTAAACCTCTATCATGTCACCCCTAACTCTTCGCCTTTCCAGTGAATGCAACTTAAGCTTAGTTAATCTTTCTTCATGTGAAAGATTTCTAATTTGGGGAATTAACTTAGTCATCCTACGTTGACACGTCAAGTGAATTTATATCCTTTCTATAATTTGGCGACGAAAACTGAACTGCATAATCTAAATGGGGCCGAACTAGAGCAAGATATAGCTTGAGAACCACACCAGGTGTCTTGTTACTAACACAAGAACATAAGAACAAAGGCAACTGCAGAAGGCCTATTGGCCCATACGAGGCAGCGCCTATTTATAACCACCCAATCCCACTCATATACATGTCCAACCCATGCTTGAAACAATCGAGGGACCCCACCTCCACAATGTTACGCGGCAATTGGTTCCACAAATCAACAACCCTGTTACTGAACCAGTATTTACCCAAGTCTTTCCTAAATCTAAACTTATCCAATTTATATCCATTGTTTCGCGTTCTGTCCTGTGTTGATACTTTTAATACCCTATTAAGATCCCCTTTGTTATGTCCATTCATCCACTTGTAAACCTCTATCATGTCACCCCTAACTCTTCGCCTTTCCAGTGAATGCAACTTAAGCTTTGTTAATCTTTCTTCATATGAAAGATTTCTAATTTGGGGAATTAACTTAGTCATCCTACGCTGGACACGTTCAAGTGAATTTATATCCATTCTATAATATGGCGACCAAAACTGAACTGCATAATCTAAATGGGGCCTAACCAGAGCAAGATATAGCTTGAGAACCACACCAGGTGTCTTGTTACTAACGCTGCGATTAATAAATCCGAGTGTCCGATTTGCCTTATTACAAACATTCATGCATTGATCCTTTTGTTTTAAATTCTTACTAATTATAACTCCCAGATCCCTTTCGCAATCCGACTTCGCAATCTCAACACATAAGAACATAAGAACATAAGAACAAAGGCAACTGCAGAAGGCCTATTGGCCCATACGAGGCAGCTCCTATTTATAACCACCCAATCCCACTCATATACATGTCCAACCCATGCTTGAAACAATCGAGGGACCCCACCTCCACAATGTTACGCGGCAATTGGTTCCACAAATCAACAACCCTGTTACTGAACCAGTATTTACCCAAGTCTTTCCTAAATCTAAACTTATCCAATTTATACCCATTGTTTCGCGTTCTGTCCTGTGTTGATACTTTCAATACCCTATTAATATCCCCTTTGTTATGTCCATTCATCCACTTGTAAACCTCTATCATGTCACCCCTAACTCTTCGCCTTTCCAGTGAATGCAATTTTAGCTTTGTTAATCTTTCTTCATATGAAAGATTTCTAATTTGGGGAATTAACTTAGTCATCCTACGCTGGACACGTTCAAGTGAATTTATATCCATTCTATAATATGGCGACCAAAACTGAACTGCATAATCTAAATGGGGCCTAACGAGAGCAAGATATAGTTTGAGAACCACACCAGGTGTCTTGTTACTAACGCTGGGATTAATAAATCCGAGTGTCCGATTTGCCTTATTACGAACATTCATGCATTGATCCTTTTGTTTTAAATTCTTACTAATTATAACTCCCAGATCCCTTTCGCAATCCGACTTCGCAATCTCAACACCATCTAGCTCGTATTTTATGATTTAGATTCAGGTTTGAGTAGCAACATTTGCAAATTTGCCGATGATACGAAAATCGGTAGGGAAATTAATTCGGAGGAGGACTCACTATCACTTCAAGTTGATCTAGATAGGGTTTTGAAATGGTCAAAGGACTGGCAGATGCAGTTTAATGCTGATAAATGTAAAGTTCTGAGGCTAGGTAATGATGATAGAGTTACAAGATACGAGCTAGATGGTGTTGAGATTGCGAAGTCGGATTGCGAAAGGGATCTGGGAGTTATAATTAGTAAGAATTTAAAACAAAAGGATCAATGCATAAATGTTCGTAATAAGGCAAATAGGACACTCGGATTTATTAATCGCAGCGTAAGTAACAAGACACCTGGTGTGGTTCTCAAGCTATATCTTGCTCTGGTTAGGCCCCATTTAGATTATGCAGTTCAGTTTTGGTCGCCATATTATAGAATGGATATAAATTCACTTGAACGTGTCCAGCGTAGGATGACTAAGTTAATTCCCCAAATTAGAAATCTTTCATATGAAGAAAGATTAACAAAGCTTAATTTGCATTCACTGGAAAGGCGAAGAGTTAGGGGTGACATGATAGAGGTTTACAAGTGGATGAATGGACATAACAAAGGGGATATTAATAGGGTATTGAAAGTATCAACACAGGACAGAACGCGAAACAATGGGTATAAATTGGATAAGTTTAGATTTAGGAAAGACTTGGGTAAATACTGGTTCAGTAACAGGGTTGTTGATTTGTGGAACCAATTGCCGCGTAACATTGTGGAGGTGGGGTCCCTCGATTGTTTCAAGCATGGGTTGGACATGTATATGAGTGGGATTGGGTGGTTATAAATAGGAGCTGCCTCGTATGGGCCAATAGGCCTTCTGCAGTTACCTTTGTTCTTATGTTCTTATGTTCTTATGTAACATTGTGGAGGTGGGGTCCCTCGATTGTTTCAAGCATGGGATGGACATGTATATGAGTGGGATTGGGTGGTTATAAATAGGAGCTGCCTCGTATGCGCCAATAGGCCTAATGCAGTTGCCTTTGTTCTTATGTTCTTATGTATCTTGTAACTCTATCATCATTACCTAGCCTCAGAACTTTACATTTATCAGCATTAAACTGCATCTGCCAGTTCTTTGACCATTTCAAAACCCTATCTAGATCAACTTGAAGTGATAGTGAGTCCTCCTCCGAATTAATTTCCCTACCGATTTTCGTATCATCGGCAAATTTGCAAATGTTGCTACTCAAACCCGAATCTAAATCATTTATATATATTATAAACAACAGAGGTCCCAGGACAGAGCCTTGAGGCACTCCACTTACAACATTTTCCCACTCTGACTTGACTCCATTTATACTAACTCTCTGTTTCCTTTGGTATAGCCATGCCCTAATCCAGCTTAATATAGCACCACCAATACCATGAGCCTCTATCTTTTTAATCAGTCTTTCATGTGGCACTGTATCGAAAGCTTTGCTAAAGTCAAGGTACACAACATCACAATCCTTACCACTATCAACTGCCTCAACTATGCTAGAATAAAAAGATAACAAATTTGTTAAACATGAACGGCCATTTATAAAACCATGTTGCGACTCAATTATTAATTTATGTTTTTCAAGATGAAGACGAATTTTATTTGCTATTATAGATTCGAGTAACTTTCCCACAATAGACGTTAGGCTAATTGGTCGATAGTTAGACGCAAGTGATCTATCTCCTTTCTTAAAAACTGGTATCACATTAGCAACTTTCCAAAACTCTGGCACTGTGCCTGACTCTATTGATTTATTAAATATGATTGACAGTGGGTCACAAAGCTCCTCTTTGCATTCTTTCAGCACATAGAACATAAGAACATAAGAACAAAGGCAACTGCAGAAGGCCTATTGGCCCATACGAGGCAGCTCCTATTTATAACCACCCAATCCCACTCATATACATGTCCAACCCATGCTTGAAACAATCGAGGGACCCCACCTCCACAATGTTACGCGGCAATTGGTTCCACAAATCAACAACCCTGTTACTGAACCAGTATTTACCCAAGTCTTTCCTAAATCTAAACTTATCCAATTTATACCCATTGTTTCGCGTTCTGTCCTGTGTTGATACTTTCAATACCCTATTAATATCCCCTTTGTTATGTCCATTCATCCACTTGTAAACCTCTATCATGTCACCCCTAACTCTTCGCCTTTCCAGTGAATGCAAATTAAGCTTTGTTAATCTTTCTTCATATGAAAGATTTCTAATTTGGGGAATTAACTTAGTCATCCTACGCTGGACACGTTCAAGTGAATTTATATCCATTCTATAATATGGCGACCAAAACTGAACTGCATAATCTAAATGGGGCCTAACCAGAGCAAGATATAGCTTGAGAACCACACCAGGTGTCTTGTTACTTACGCTGCGATTAATAAATCCGAGTGTCCTATTTGCCTTATTACGAACATTTATGCATTGATCCTTTTGTTTTAAATTCTTACTAATTATAACTCCCAGATCCCTTTCGCAATCCGACTTCGCAATCTCAACACCATCTAGCTCGTATCTTGTAACTCTATCATCATTACCTAGCCTCAGAACTTTACATTTATCAGCATTAAACTGCATCTGCCAGTCCTTTGACCATTTCAAAACCCTATCTAGATCAACTTGAAGTGATAGTGAGTCCTCCTCCGAATTAATTTCCCTACCGATTTTCGTATCATCGGCAAATTTGCAAATGTTGCTACTCAAACCTGAATCTAAATCATTTATATATATTATAAACAACAGAGGTCCCAAGACAGAGCCTTGAGGCACTCCACTTACAACATTTTCCCACTCTGACTTGACTCCATTTATACTAACTCTGTTTCCTTTGGTATAGCCATGCCCTAATCCAGCTTAATATAGCACCCCCAATACCATGAGCCTCTATCTTTTTAATCAGTCTTTCATGTGGCACTGTATCGAAAGCTTTGCTAAAGTCAAGGTACACAACATCACAATCCTTACCACTATCAACTGCCTCAACTATGCTAGAATAAAAAGATAACAAATTTGTTAAACATGAACGGCCATTTATAAAACCATGTTGCGACTCAATTATTAATTTATGTTTTTCAAGATGAAGACGAATTTTATTTGCTATTATAGATTCGAGTAACTTTCCCACAATAGACGTTAGGCTAATTGGTCGATAGTTAGACGCAAGTGATCTATCTCCTTTCTTAAAAACTGGTATCACATTAGCAACTTTCCAAAACTCTGGCACTGTGCCTGACTCTATTGATTTATTAAATATGATTGACAGTGGGTCACAAAGCTCCTCTTTGCATTCTTTCAGCACTCTGGCAAACACTTCATCCGGCCCTGGGGATTTGTTTGGTTTGAGTTTTACTATTTGTTTAAGAACATCCTCCCTGGTAACTGCTAAACTCGTCAACCTGTCCTCGTCCCCACCCACATAGACTTGTTGGGCTGAAGGCATATTGTTAAGTTCCTCTTTAGTAAATACAGATACAAAATATTTATTAAAAATACTACTCATCTCTTCATCACTATCTGTTATTTGACCTGTCTCAGTTTTTAATGGACCTATCCTTTCCCTAGTCTTAGTTCGATATAACTGAAAAAACCCTTTAGGATTTGTCTTTGCTTGCCCTGCTATACGAACTTCATAGTTTCTTTTTGCTTTCCTTATCTCTTTTTTAACATTTCTAACTAGTTGTACGAATTCCTGTTCTAAAGTGACCTCCCCATTTTTAATCCTCTTGTACCAAGCTCTCTTTTTACCTATAAGATTCTTCAAATTCTTTGTTATCCACTTTGGGTCATTAGTAATCGATCTATTCAATTTGTGTGGTATACTACGTTCCTGTGCTTTGTTTAGAATATTCTTAAATACGTTATAAATTGAATCTACATCGAAATCCCCATTTACATCACCTATCGCTGGGTTCATGTCTCGCTCCAAGACCGGCCCACACCCCATACCCAAGACTTTCCAATCAATTTGACCCAAAAAATTTCTTAGGCTATTAAAATCAGCTTTTCGAAAATCTGGCACTTTAACAGAATTTTCTCCTACAGGTCTATTCCATTCTATGCCAAATCTGATTTCTTTGTGATCACTGTTCCCTAGCTCACTCCCTATTTCGATGTCATTAATTTGTGTTTCCCTGTTAGTTAACACTAAATCTAAAATATTATTTTCCCGTGTTGGTTCCTTAATGTGTTGCGTAAGAAAGCAATCGTCAATTAATTCTAGAAAATCTTCTGCTTCACTATTCCCTGTTTTGTTCAACCAGTTTATTCCACTCAAATTAAAGTCACCCATGACATAAATACTGTTAGATCTAGATGCCCTAGATATTTCATCCCATAGATGCTTTGCTTCCATTCTGTCTAAATTTGGTGGCCTATATATAACTCCAATTATAATATTATTTGCTTTTTCGTTTAATTCTATCCAAATAGTTTCTGTGTGTGGCTCAGTTTTGATTCCCTCTTTGAGACTACATTTCAAATTGTCCCTAACGTATATGGCTACTCCACCACCTCGTCTAATATATCTATCTGTGTGAAATAGTTTAAATCCATTTATTTGATATTCGGCTAATAGTTCTCTATTATCAACATTCATCCACGTTTCGGTAAGTGCAATAATATCTATTTTTTCTGTGCAGACAAGAGCATTTAATTCGTTAATTTTATTTCTTAGACTTCTACTGTTTGTGTAATATACCCTAAGTGAATTGTTATTTTGAGGCCCTTCTCTTTCCCTGATCATTTTGCCAATTCCTTTCTCCCGCAAACACATACTTTTATTACATCCTTCCTCCAAATCAATTCCCATACCTCTATCTACTAACAGTTTAAACCCAAACAAACACCTCTAACCACTTCTTCCAACGAGTTTGCAACAGCAACAACCCCAGCTCTCGATAGATGCACCCCATCCCGAGCATACATTTCATTTCTTCCATAGAAGTGTTCCCAGTTGTCTATATAAGATATTGCATTAGATTTGCAATATCTTTCCAGCCTGCAATTGACACCAAGTGCCCTCGACATCCATTCATTTCCCACTCCCTTTCTTGGAAGAATGCCACATATGATCGGGATTCCTCCCTTGCTCCTAACTAATTCTATTGCTGTCTTGAATTTCAGTATTAGTTCCTCACTTCTAACTCTCCCAACATCATTACCCCCTACACTAATACAAATAATGGGTTTGTTCCCATTTCCCGTCATAATATCTTTCATGTTTCCAACAATATCACCAATACCAGCTCCAGGATAGCAAACCCTTAATCTGTTCCCTTTATCTCTGGCACAAAACGTTCTGTCCAAATACCTCACCTGGGAATCTCCCACAACCAAAATTCGCTTCGATCCTCCCTTTTCTCTTGGGGCACTTTGAGGGACACGCGCTTCAATGTTCCTCGCCGCTATGCCCTTACCTCCACGCTGAACCATAGGTTCACCACAGCACTCGTCCTCCAACACATCAAATGGGTTTCTAATCTTTATGGTATTAGGTGTCTTTTTTGCCAAGGTCTTCTTAAGACCCCTGTCTTTTACAATATGCCAAGACGGGGTCTCCCTAATGCCGGTCTCCTCCTTTGCTTCATCCTGTCGTTGCTTAAGCTGCCTTACCTCCTCCCGCAACGAATCCAGCTCTGTCCTCAGAGCTCCAACCAGACTCACCAACTCCCTCACCAAACCCTCCATTATTGCTGAATATTATTGCTTGAGGAGTTGTATATTATCTTATATTATATTATAATTTCTGTGAGGAGTTGTATATTATCTCTGTGCTGACTGGATAACAATGCCTGGAGCGAAGATTTAGAGTCGGTATGAATGATGACATGTAAATTATTCTCAATTGCATATTTTATTGCCTCCTTCAGGGCATATAATTCTGTTTGCAATGTTGAGCACCCACTATTCATGCTCCAGTAAGCTTCATGGTTGGTAGTGTAAACTGCTGCCCCAGCAGAACCTTTTTCTTGATCAACTGATCCGTCTGTGGAGATGCGAGTCGTTGTGGGTCTAGAGATAGTTTCCATTTGTTGTTCTATTACTTCCTTGAGCCTCTGCGGGTCACATGCTGATTTTTTAACTGGTAATCTTTCAATGATTATCTTTATATTCGATTCTTCCCATGGAGGAGGCTGCCGAAAGTGTTGATATGGTCTATCTTCCCCTTTGTTTTTAATGGTCCATTTCAGGTCCATTTTCTCTAAAATCTTGACCACATTATCCATCCATGAGCTTGTTCTATACTGTAGGTTTTTCTGAAATGATCTCTGTATGCTGTCTTTGATTGACAGCCTGGCGGTTGTTCAAGTAAGTTTTCCTATTATGGTGGCTATCCTTTGTTTCATCCTGTTTTCTAATGCTGGTAGTTTTGTTTCCATTCTAAGGTTCTCTCTACGCGTCCATATAGGTACTCCCAGCATTGTTCTCAGAGCATCATTTTGAGACACTTCCAGTTCTCCCATTGGTTATCACTGAGGGATGTAAGGGCAGGAGCAGCATAGTCGATGAGTGACCTAACTGCTTGAACGTAGTACATTTTGAGTACTGGTAGAGATGCACCCTCTCTAAGACTGGTCAGGGAGCGCAAAGCTGAGTTTCTGGCTTTACAGCGTTGCCGAAGATATTCAATTTCTTGAGTGAATTTCAACTGGTTGTCTATTATGACTCCTAGGTATTGAAAAGAGGTAACCCACTCGATTTCTTGTCCTTGTATTGCCAGTCTGATGTCTTGAGTTCTCATTTTAACGGCCATAACTTTTGTTTTATTGCTGTTTATTTTCACTGCTATGCGTTCCGCTTCCCTGCTGATAATATCTAGGCATTTTTGCATGGTTCCTTGCACCTTTGCCATTGATGATGACAACAAAGTCGTCTGCATAGTTAAGAAGTTTGGCTTTTGGTAGCTTGAGCTTCATGAATTGTTCCATGAGACAGTTGAAGAGGAAGGGCTTAGAATTCCTCCCTGCGGAGTTCCATTTTCCAGCCTCTTTGAGGTCGATGTTTTTCCTTGGAATTTGACTTTAGCTTCTCGGTTAAGTAGGCTTCCTTTGGCAAAAGCAAGAGCGTGTCCTTTGATTTCCTTATCCACGAGGCAGCACAGTGTAGCTGGAGCACTGGCAACTCGAAGGCTTTTTCAAGGTCTAGAAAAATAAGGATTCCAGGTTTGTCATTGATTTGATCCAGGAGGGAGGTAAGGCATTCTGTGGTTCCAACACCTTTTCTGTAAGCAAACATATTTTGGTGTAGTGGATTGGCTTTCCATTCAATTCGATTAAGGGCCATTCTTTCTGCAGTTTTGGCCAGACAGCTTGTTAATGAGATGGGTCTTGGATTTCCTGGGTCTTTAGGTTTTGGAATGGGAACTAAATTGCACTGTTCCAAGAGAGTGGTCGGGTTCTTGTCACCCATACTCTGTGATGAGATTCAAGAAGGCTTCTTCACCCTTTTCTCCTAGCTTGGCTAGCATGTTGTAAGTGATTTTGTCCTCGCCTGGAGCTGTATTTTTAGTTTTCTTTGTAGCACTTCTGAGTTCTTTTAGATTGAAAGGTTGGTCTAGTTCGTCAGGTAAGGCTAAAGCATCATCTATTTTTTCCCATCTTGCTGCTTGAAGTCTTTGTTGGTGAGTCAGAGTTGCTTGAGGAAGTTGAGTGGAACTGGCTCTTGAAGCAAATAGATTTGCTAGCCTTTCTGCTTCTTGCTCTGGATGAACATGGTGCGGCGGAGCAGGAGGCGATTTTCTTTGGCCTTGTTGATCTGCCTCCAGATGTCACCCAAGACGTATGCTGATTTAGCTTGGCACACCACTCGAGCCATTTTTCTTCTCTGATTTTTGCTGTTTCTTCGTGCACATGATCTCGGACAGCTCTAAGAAGTCCTAGATTAGCTTCTTCGGTTCTTTCTCTTCTGAAATTCTTTCGTGCACTATTTAGTCTGTTATGTAGCTCTTTGATCCTATCACAGTAATACCAATGGTCCTGTGTTGTGGGTAATTGTTTCCTCTGGGGATGGCGTGATTTGCTGCTCTATGTATTGACATTTACTAAATCTTTTTCATTTCTTCGGTGTTTTCGGAGGAGTGTAGTTTTGGTGCAATTTCGAGAGCTTCCTGAAACTTCGTCCAATCTGCCTTGATAAAGTCCCATCCGGGTTCGGGAGCTGGAG
>WNGS01102166.1:31037-66258 GCA_020271785.1 Procambarus virginalis
GATGGTGGGCCCCTCTGGGAGCCAGATGGTGGGCCCCTAAGTGAGCCAGATGGTGGGTCCTTCAGTGAGCCAGATGGTGGACCCCTCAGTGAGCCAGATGGTGGACCCCCTCAGTGAGCTAGATAGTGGGCCCCACAGTGAGCCAGATGGTGGGCCCCATAGTGAGCCAGATGGTGGGCTACACAGTGAGACAGATGGTGGGCTCCACAGTGAGCCAGATGGTGGGCCCCACAGTGAGCCAGATGGTGGGCCCCACAGTGAGCCAGATGGTGGGCCCCACAGTGAGCCAGATGGTGGGCCCTAAAGTGAGCCAGATGGTGGGCCCCAAAGTGAGCCAGATGGTGGGCTCCACATTGAGCCAGATGGTGGGCCCCACAGTGAGCCAGATGGTGGGCCCCACAGTGAGCCAGATGGTGGGCCCCACAGTGAGCCAGATGGTGGGCCGCACCGCGAGCCAGATGGTGGGCCCCTCATTGAGCCAGATGGTGGGCCCCACAGTGAGCCAGATGGTGGGCCCCACAGTGAGCCAGATGGTGGGCCCCACAGTGAGCCAGATGGTGGGCCCCACAGTGAGCCATATGGTGGGCCCCACAGTGAGCCAGATGGTGGGCCCCACAGTGAGCCAGATGGTAGGCCCCTCAGTGAGCCAGATGGTGGACCCTCAGTGAGCCAGATGGTGGGCCTCACAGTGAGCCAGATGGTGGGCCCCTCATTGAGCCAGGTGGTGGGCGCCTCAGTAAGCCAGATGGTGGGCCCCTCAGTGAGCCAGATGGTGGGCCTCTCAGTGAGCCAGATGGTGGGCCCCTCAGTGAGCCAGATCGTGGGCCACACACTGAGCCAGATCGTGAGCCCCTCAGTGAGCCAGATGGTGGGCCGCACCGCGAGCCAGATGGTGGGCCCCTCATTGAGCCAGATGGTGGGCCCCACAGTGAGCCAGATGGTGGGCCCCACAGTGAGCCAGATGGTGGGCCCCACAGTGAGCCAGATGGTGGGCCCCACAGTGAGCCATATGGTGGGCCCCACAGTGAGCCAGATGGTGGGCCCCACAGTGAGCCAGATGGTAGGCCCCTCAGTGAGCCAGATGGTGGACCCTCAGTGTGCCAGATGGTGGGCCTCACAGTGAGCCAGATGGTGGGCCCCTCATTGAGCCAGGTGGTGGGCGCCTCAGTAAGCCAGATGGTGGGCCCCTCAGTGAGCCAGATGGTGGGCCTCTCAGTGAGCCAGATGGTGGGCCCCTCAGTGAGCCAGATCGTGGGCCACACACTGAGCCAGATCGTGAGCCCCTCAGTGAGCCAGATGGTGGGCCACACAGTGAGCCAGATGGTCGGCCCCACATTGAGCCAAATGGTGGGTCCCTCAGTGAGCCAGATGGTGGGCCACACATTGAGCCAGATGGTGGGCCTCTCAGTGAGCCAGATGGTGGGCCCCATATTGAGCCGGATGGCGGGCCCCTCAATGAGCCAGATGGTGGGCCCCTCAGTGAGCCAGATGGTGGGCCACTCAGTGAGCCAGATGGTGGGCCACACAGTGAGAAAGATTTTCGGCCCCACAGTGAGCCAGATGTTCGGCCCCACAGTGAGCCAAATGGTGGGTCCCTCAGTGAGCCAGATGGTGGGTCCCTCAGTGAGCCAGATGGTGGGCCCCTCAGTGAGCCAGATGGTGGGCCCCTCAGTGAGCCAGATGGTGGGCCCCTCAGTGAGCCAGATGGTGGGCACCTCCTAGCTAGATGGTGGGCCCGTCAGTGAGCCTGATGGTGGGCCCCTCCTAGCTAGATGGTGGGCCCTTCAGTGAGCCAGATGGTGGGCACCTCCTAGCTAGATGGTGGGCCCCTCCTAGCTAGATGGTGAGCCCCTCAGTGAGCCATATGGTGGGCCCCTCAGTGAGCCAGATGGTGGGCCCCTCAGTGAGCCAGATGGTGGGCCCCTCAGTGAGCCAGATGGTGGGCCCCTCAGTGAGCCAGATGGTGGGCACCTCTTAGCTAGATGGTGGGCCCCTCAGTGAGCCAGATGGTGGGCACCTCAGTGAGCCAGATGGTGGGCCCGTCCTAGCTAGATGGTGGGCCCTTCAGTGAGCCAGATGGTGGGCCCCTCAGTGAGCCTGATGGTGGGCTCCTCCTAGCTAGATGGTGGGCCCATCAGTGAACCTGATGGTGGGCCCCTCCTAGCTAGATGGTGGGCCCCTCAGTGAGCCTAATGGTGGGCCCCTCCTAGCTAGATGTTAGGCCTCTCCTAGCTAGATGGTGGGCTCCTCAGTGAGCCAGATGGTGGGCCCTTCAGTGAGCCAGATGGTGGGCCCCTCCTAGCCAGATGGTGGGCGGACACTTAGTTCCCATCTACATTTTGTGTTTCTGTTTTTAATGCAATGAAAGCAATGGACAACCTGTTGTATAGAGCCTCCTGAACATATTAATGCTAAAAACATTGTTATAGGCAAAATGCAAGACAAAATGCTGGCAATATTATTCTTTATGAAAAATATGAATCTTCTTATTGGGTCAGTAATAATCTACTGTGCCTTCTTGGATTCCTTGTTGGAGTAATTTCCAATGTCATTCTCCTCACAAACGAAATCAGCTCAGTTTATTCTACTTTTACTTCAGTAACGAGTATGTTACAGAACATGCTACCTTTAGGTATATATATATATACTCTAATTATCAATTTAACTGTATGTCTACATTTTGTATTCATATCAACCTTCAATGTAGTATTTGCTAATCATCCATTACTATTTCCTTATCATTAGTGGGGTAATTGGATTGGAACAATGATTTCATGTGAAATGCCAGGCACCAGGACCTGGTGTAATGCCAGGCACCAGGACCTGGTGTAATGCCAGACACCAGGACCTGGTGTAATGCCAGGCACCGGGACCTGGTGTAATGCCAGACACCTGGACCTGGTGTAATGCCAGGCACCGGGACCTGGTGTAATGCCAGACACCTGGACCTGGTGTAATGCCAGGCACCGGGACCTGGTGTAATGCCAGACACCTGGACCTGGTGTAATGCCAGGCACCGGGACCTGGTGTAATGCCAGACACCAGGACCTGGTGTAATGCCAGGCACCGGGACCTGGTGTAATGCCAGGCACCTGGACCTGGTGTAATGCCAGGCACCGGGACCTGGTGTAATGCCAGGCACCTGGACCTGGTGTAATGCCAGACACCAGGACCTGGTGTAATGCCAGGCACCAGGACCTGGTGTAATGCCAGACACCTGGACCTGGTGTAATGCCAGGCACCAGGACCTGGTGTAATGCCAGACACCAGGACCTGGTGTAATGCCAGGCACCGGGACCTGGTGTAATGCCAGGCACCAGGACCTGGTGTAATGCCAGACACCAGGACCTGGTGTAATGCCAGACACCAGGACCTGGTGTAATGCCAGGCACCAGGACCTGGTGTAATGCCAGGCACCAGGACCTGGTGTAATGCCAGGCACCTGGAACTGAAAAATTTTGATCAAACCACTCTAGAAAGTGAAGAGACGACGACTTTTCGGTCCATCGTGGACCTCAACCAAGACGGACCGAAAAGTCGTTGTCTTTTTACTTTCTAATGTGTTTTGGTGTACATGACAATATTCAGTTTCCTTATTGTTATGACCCCATGTAGCCTGGGCGGAATGAGTCTACCCTCTTAGAGAGTTATTCTACCTACCGGACCTGATTGAGAGGTCAGAGGAAAGATTTAAATATTAAAGTGTATAAACGTCAGTGAGTAATCTCAGAATATGAGCAGAGGATGGGCGATGATTATGAATGACATGGAATGAGATGTCGATACTTTAGTGACATGATGGGGTAAGCAGGGCATCATGACCATACTTGAGTCACAGAAGTCGTGAGAGAGGGTTGTGCTTTATTGAGCTCCTGGCAGTAGGAGGATCCCTAACTATGTGCTCCTTCAAGAGTAGGGAATCAAGCAGGCATTTATATGTGAAGCCTTAATGACTCAAGTGTGACTTAATGTACTCAAGTCAGGAGCACAAGAGCTGTGAGGCCCTCATAAGGAAACTTTGTTGGATGTCTTAGAGGGTGACATCTGGGAGCACCGCAGCTGAAGGTCCTCAGGATACAAATTCAGAGGTAAGCTAATATAACAGTTGTTACTGTTATATTATACTGTTGTTGCCTGTGCTTGATCGTGTGCCCAGCGATCATAGCAAGTATTCATGTATATAGAACATATATTCTATTGAGCTAGTGAGCTAAAATAAGAGAGTAGAGATAGGAGGACATGCTAGAGTGAAGTGGTACATCTTCTCTCGATAGTGGTCAAGAAGCAACTGAGGGGGCGGCGGCCCCAGCAGCGTGGTCTGGGATGAAGCTCCCGGTGGCGTTTCAAGACATGTCTCTCGCTTGGGCCCGTTCAGTTTGGGGGAATACCCACCACAGTTGGACGACGCGTTGCGACGTCTGAGGGCGAATTTTAATGCTGGGATATAGTTTATTCTTTATGTTCTGTTTGGGAAACATTTTTATTTGCATGGCAATAGCATTGCAGGGTTGTTTGGAAAGGAGTTCCTGTAGAAACTTCTAGGTTAGAGAAGAAGTTGATGGAGTAACTTCGAGGCTGAAGAAGTGTATGCTGACCTCTGCGGTAAAGCAGAAGTCCTTAGTGAGGCGATGACTTCAAGCAGTGCAGAGGAGGTACACGTGTCTCAGTGGAATCAGTGGTGAAGCATCACTGATGTTGGAAAAGGACTTCGTTGTGCAGCGGATTAGGAGAACTGCAGAAGTGCCTTTCCTAATATTTTGCAGGACCTAGAGATAATCATTGGCAGTGAGCCTCTAGGAGCAGAACAGAGGTTCATGGTGGATATATGAACATATAGGTGTAGTGCTTGAATGCTTATTGGCATGAAAGACGCGGTATCAGGTGAGAGATTGATTTCTTCTTTTGTTGGGGATACTTATGTAGATGCTTCTAGTGTTTCAGCACCAAGCTGAGTTTCATATAATTTTAGGGCTGAGGATATAGTATTGTTGTCGTACGATTTCAGCCCCATGTAGTGAGGGAGTAGTAAGTGGTAGGCTAAGAGTTAAGCAGCTACTTGATATGGACAGTTGGTGAAGCCAGGATATGATGTTGGAATGCTACTGGGTCGTAGCTGGTTAGAGTGTTGTACGATAATGTTCTACTTTTTTATGTCATTTATTGTATGTTTTCTCCGCTTAATAAATGTATATTGTTAGCTGGCTTTTGTTCTTGTCCTGGTGAGGCTTCCCAGAAAGTGGGAGAGGGAGGTAGAGAGAGAGAGAGAGAGAGAGAGAGAGAGAGAGAGAGAGAGAGAGAGAGAGAGAGAGAGAGAGAGATTGAGTGAGTCCCGGCTGCGGACAGATTGGCAGTTGATACTAATTCACGAAAGGGGGATTTAGGAGATCATTCCAAACAAGGAGAGAGTGGGGAGTCACGGCAGCTCAAGTAGGGTGTGTACACAAGACAACGAGACCAGTGTTGGAGCCGCATCCCTATATGTGTGATGCTGAACCACCTCTCCAAGATCATGAGGCTTACATGGAGTGTAAGTTGGAGTGGGAGTGTTGTTGGAAATCCGACACATATAACATAATACAGTTACCCCCATAAAGAAAAAGAGAGTGGGTTATTCAAGCCGTATATTTATATATCTCATCTCCTTTTAAACCTCAGTCTAGTATTTAAACTTAATAAAAAAGTGTTCACTAGAACTGAATGTAATTAAATACAACAGGAATATAGCTTAACTCTCTATTCCTTAATCATAAATAGAACAACCAAATATTTTAGGACGGCTCCCCTAGAGGCGTCGGCACGTACGCCAAGACTGAATCTTATCAAAACAACACGCTGTAGAGGTGGTTCCTTCCATACGAGCTGGTATAACTCGATAGACACCCAGATTACATGTCAACAAGCGAGCAACAACCACAACAGCACCTCTACAACCACAGGAACACCAGTATCCGTCTTACCAAGTATTTTGTGTATATATTGACCATTTTATAACAAATAGGTTAGGCGGTTATACTGTGGGATTAAAATCCCCAACACGTACGTACTCTACATTATACATCCCTCTTATTACAAGTCATACCTGTACCTTAATATGTTAATGTGCTTTTACTAATGTTAAACATCTCAAACAGGTAATTGTGAGGGAAGTTACCGAAGCAGACAGTTGGCCCCCAATATAACTGTGATTTTCCCTGTTGTACACCAACCTTTTAGGCCTCCAGATAACTGTAATTACGTGGCACTCTGAGGCACAGGGCCACACCCTAATCTGATGCTACAATTACATAGCCTTAGCAGGCCACAACTACAGTATCAGATAAGACTCTTTTGGGTTTCATACTGTACACATAGTATTAGTGTTTATAATTTAATTTGCTATAAGAACAGTAGATTAGACCCCCAAATGTGGTATGATTTATAATTTATATATTAAAGACTAGGTAAACAATTTGTCGTTTATGAAGGCTTAAACTTCTTCAAAGTTTAAGCCTTTAAGTGGCTTCAAACCACTTCAAAGAGGTTTAAGCTACAAATTGCCCCCCCCAACTGTGTGAGATAAGTTCTAGCAGCTGAATCAGAATACAGTCCACTAAGAACTAAGATCTAACTAAGAACCATCTCAGAACAAAAATAAAATGAAGTAAATATTTAATATTCAAAAAATAAAAAGAATAAAACCTGTTAGGATTTTCCCACAAGTGTGGCTGCCGAGGTCGGTTGTTCCGTCAAGGAGTAGTTGGGGACGCTGTACGCAAGTAACATCTGGTGCAACAGCCAGAGCTCTCTTTTGAAGGTTTAGATCCCATAAGCGCCAACCCCCTCAGGGCGGAAGATTATATAACCATAATCACTTTTAATTATTTTGTTTACGTCTTTAGAGGAATGTTAGGGGGCAAATAACAATGATTTATGACCGTTAAATGTGAACGTAAATATAACTCATCCAGATAACGGTCTCTACTGAGTAAGATACTCACCCAGTTGATGGTGTCTACTGAGTAAGATACTCACCCAGTTGATGGTCTCTACTGAGTAAGATACTCACCCAGTTGATGGTCTCTACTGAGTAAGATACTCACCCAGTTGATGGTCTCTGCTGAATAAGATACTCACCCAGTTGATGGTCTCTGCTGAATAAGATACTCAAAAATGTTGATGGTCTCTACTGAGTAAGATACTCACCCAGTTGATGGTGTCTACTGAGTAAGATACTCACCCAGTTGATGGTCTCTACTGAGTAAGATACCCAATTGTCGGTCTCTATTGTGGAAAGGTACTCACCCAGTTGACAGTCTCTACTGAGTAAGGTACTCACACAGTTGACTGTCTACTGTGGCGAGGTAATCAATATCTTGAGAATAAGTTAATTCATTGGGTCTGTCAATAAAAATTTCCGTAAAAGTTCTATTTATCCGAGATTCTTGACGAATACAAAAATACTGCTAATTATCGGGATGAATTGGCTAATGATTTAGTAAATAACTAACAATTTTACTATTACATTTTACTATTATAGACCACCAATGGATAACAAGTTACGCAAGTACTTTCATTCACCAATCATTCAAAACCACTGTCATCTTCACCAGTCCTCTCTGGTACAATTACGACGTCAAAGATATCAATTGCTTTATTTTTTCTTATATGTACAACTAGGAACAGAATAGCTTTGTGAAAATCATATGGACATATGAATTTGTAGAATTTAGAGAGAAATTGCAAATCACAAATACAAAAACTAACTATAGATAGTGGGATATTTGCTGTTGCCTTTGTGCAATCAAAAAATGGAATCGAGGTACAGTTACTAATGGTGACATTTGATTCTAAATTATAAAAAAATGTTTTTATTATTTGTTTAGAAACAGAATCCCATACCCACAATATACGGTCCCATGTTAGGCATCATGGTCGCGCTCGTTCTCTTGACTCGTTAATTCTGAGTTTCGTGTTTCTGAACAACTTGCGGGCAAGATATAATGAGGATACGTGTACCTAGCATTTTATCCACAAGAAAAGCTGTTCCTGGCGTAAATATACGCTCTT
This sequence comes from Procambarus virginalis, assembly GCA_020271785.1. Classification (NCBI taxonomy): domain Eukaryota; kingdom Metazoa; phylum Arthropoda; class Malacostraca; order Decapoda; family Cambaridae; genus Procambarus; species Procambarus virginalis. Next base: position 39,084 of record WNGS01102166.1, read on the forward strand.
TCCGAGCGCGTGTATTTATTTTGCCGCAACAGTTGTGTAAAATAAATTTTAATAGGCTTCACAATAATTTCGTCTCAATGGCTTTTGTTACATAAGGAAGTAATGGTTTACTTTGTGACTCTCTAGTGCTGGAGGTACAGAGGTGGTGCATACTGACACAGCCGTTGCCTGACTCAAGGTCAACATTTGAGGGGAGAACGAAGCCAGTTGTTCTCTCCGATGATTCATTCGGCAACTTAAAGGTTACCAAAGGATGATATATCTGAGGCACATCAACCAACGCAAAGTGTAAAAAAGACTATGAAATTTTGTTTGTAATAATAGCAAAAATGATTTCCTAGAGTGAGGTTACCCAGGACACAGCGACACTCAACACAGTTGGCGGCGGGGAAGTGAAAATCAGAAATGAGGCAAGACTGAAAGTGAAGTAAAATAAAGTGTGATAAGTTATCTTGAAAATTAATAAATAGTTTTGAGTAGCATTTGTAATAACACAGAAGGAAAATATATTGAATTGTGGTAACACTTGTGGTCATGTGAGTGGATTATATCTAAGTTAATAACGAGGATGTGATGAGTAAGTAATTATCAAAAGAAGGCACCAAGCCGAGAGGGCTATGTAGCATAATCAACAATCAAAGGGCGCTAAATATCATTAAGGATGCCAATATGAGAACAGAAACGCATATGGCGAACGATATCAAAAGCATCCGATTCACCAAGAATTCTATCTAGGGACAAGTGACCATGAGGGACGGTCGGAAAGCAAGACATTCGCTCGTTCTGGAAGTCAGGATTTTCAACAAGGATATGCACGACCGTAAGAGGAACAATGCAGTTTGAACAATAAGGAGCAGAGAGGTGCTTCATTAAGTGCCCGTAAGTTAGGCATGTATGGCCAATATGCATCCTTGCCAGAGCCGTTTCCTATCACCGGTTACGGTGATAGGAGGAAGGCCACAGGTTCACACTACTCTTAAGAACACGCAGTTTGTTACCAATAACAGAAGACCAACATCCTTGCCAACAGGCAAGGATAAAGGAATGAATAACTGGGTAAAATTCAGAATAAGGAATACCTTTACGGGAGATGGGGACAAGTGCGGATAGCTTCCTCAGCGGCAGCGTCTGCACGCTCGTTTAAAGAGACACCAATATAGCTGCGAACCCAGCAAAACTCCGCTTTCTTAAATCTACTGGAGATAAGAAACAGCCAATGATGAATTTCGACCCCAACCTGATGGATTGGACTAAAGGACACGAGGATGTGATGAGCATTACTAAGTATACGATTACCAAGCTGTTTTTGGAAACGATCTCCTGCTGCCTAGTGGTCTCAGTCAGGTAGAAATTTGCGTTAGCAACTTTAAAAGCTTCGCCCAGGGACCAATTAGGGTATACTACTATATTTAGTTAACTGTGTATGTTGACTTCAATGTCTAACCATTTTTAATATCTTCACAGGGCAGTGGTTACGCGATTTGGTGAGCGATTATGTAACAAGATTATTACGAAATGCATACCCCTGTTCCCAGGACATCTGACTTGATGTCATGAAAGCAACTACTACTGTCGTTGTCGCTCACGGCTGAAGAGTGTGCCAGTTTGGGACAGAAATGTTCAGGCTATGTTTCCTTCTGTTTTCAAAATAATGTATTGTTTTTTCATCTACAGTATATCTATAAGAATGACTCTGAGTCGTGGAAATTTGCATGGTGATTTGTAACAGTTTGGCGAGTGTCATAGGATGATTGGGTCGACAATCACTCCTCTCTTTAAGTAGGGTTGGACCCTATTGCAACAACCGACGACTCCAATGAAGCATGAAATGCGAGTTTGACCGTTCATGCAGTGTTAACAATAGATTATGAAACTCTTATAGACATTGAATCAACATCGATATTGTTGATTTAATGTCTATAACGTTAATTCAACTTTGATAACATTGATTCATTGCTACTCGAGTATATTTTGCAAACTGAGAGAGCAGATGGGAGGGAGAAACAACATTTGGCAGAAAGAACGAGAGGAAGTGAGAGATAACAGGGGAGGGAAGGAAAGAGAATGGGAAGTAGATAGAATGGGAGGTAGATAAAATGGAGAGATAAAAGAGGGGAGGTAGAAAGAACATCAGGGAGAATAGGAGCAAGTAAGGAGGAGGAAGAGGAAATTCCTTCCTCCTTCCATAGCAGGAGTAAGGAAATGAAGGTGGAAAATGGGATGGATGGAGAGGAGAATTGAAAAGAGTGAAGGAGGGAGAAAGGGAGGGAAGGAGAGAGAATGAGAGAAAGACCAAGAGATCCAAGCACCTCCGGGGACCCAGTCTATTGATAAAAGAAAAAGTCTCTGTTTCTTGTTCTGCCCGAGGTTGGGAGCCAGACTCTCTGATTAGCCTCACGTTATTTGAACGGTGAGCGATGATTAGGGAAGAGTCTCATAGGGCTGTCCCCTCCCCCCTCATTCCCTACAAGAAGGCAATATGAAATGCGTAACCAAAAATCCATAGACTTTATACTAATATAAAAAAAAATATACTTCAGACTCTGACATGCAAAAGAAATGTTCAGTTGACAGATTTGCGTTCTGAAAACCACCTTTAGTGATGATAATACAATCAGTGATGTTGATTGTGTATAGTGAAAATGGTTACAGTAATTGGGTAATGGGGAAAGTGGTGTGAGTGGAGAGGGTGAGGTCGTAAGTGGAAATGGGTATATAGTGTGAAGATTTTTATGGTAATAAGAACAGTTTGATGTGAAAATGGTTCAGTGATATGTCGAGAAGGGAAAGGTGAGAGGCAGGAGGATGTGGCGGGGAAGGGGAGGGGGTATCAGGAGATGTGGGGTGCAGTGGAGATGGGGACGGGGGAGGGGGAGGAGACCTGGGTATAGGGTCCAGGCGTCGATAGATACCTCATCTAGTATCATGTACACACACACACACACACACACACACACACACACACACACACACACACACACACACACACACACACACACACGCGCGCGCGCGCGCGCACACACACAGATTAGGGGGTCTCGTAGCCTGGTGGATAGCGCGCAGGACTCGTAATTCTGTGGCGCGGGTTCGATTCTCGCACGAGGCAGAAGCAAATGGGCAAAGTTTCTTTCACCCTGAATGCCCCTGTTACCTAGCAGTAAATAGGTACCTGGGAGTTAGTCAGCTGTCACGGGCTGCTTCTTGGGGTGTGTGTGTGTGTGTGTGTGTGTGTGTGTGTGTGTGTGTGTGTGTGTGTGTGTGTGTGTGTGTGTGTGTGTGTGTGTGTGTGTGTGTGTGTGGAGAGAGAAACAAATAATAGTTAGTAAACAGTTGATTGACAGTTGAGAGGCGGGTCGAAAGAGCAAAGCTCAACCCCCGCAAACACAACTAGGTGAATACAACTAGGTGAATACACACACACACACACACACACACACACACACACACACACACACACACACACACACACACACGTACACACAATGCTTCAAGGAGAGCTTGAGGCTTCAAGAAGACCTGGACAAGCTGCTGGAATGGTCGAACAAATGGTTGTTAGAGTTTAACCCAAGCAAATGCAATGTAATGAAGATAGGTATAGGGAGCAGGAGACCAGATGCAAGGTATCATTTGGGAGATGAAATTCTTCAAGAGTCAGAGAGAGAGAAAGACCTTGAAGTTGATATCACCCCAGATCTGTGTCCTGAAGCTCATATCAAGAGTATAACATCAGCGGCATTTGCCAGGTTGGCTAACATAAGAACAGCCTTTAGAAACCTGTGTAAGGAATCTTTCAGAACTTTGTATACCACATATGTCAGACCAATCCTGGAGTATGCGGCTCCGGCATAGAGTCCATATCTAGTCAAGCATAAGACTAAACTGGAAAAGGTTCAAAGATTTGCCACCAGACTAGTACCTGAACTAAGGGGTATGAACTACGAGGAGAGACTAGGGGAACTAAACCTCACGTCACTGGGAGGCAGAAGAGTTAGAGGGGACATGATCACAACATACAAGATTCTGAGAGGAATTCACAGGGTAGATAAAGAGAGGATATTTACCACAAGGGGCACACACACTAGGGGACATAGGTGGAAATTGAGTGCCCAAATGAGCCATAGAGACGTTAGAAAGAATTTTTTCAGTGTCAGAGTAGTAGACAAATGGAATGCATTAGGAAGTGATGCGGTGGAGGCTGACTCCATACACCGCTTCAAGTGTAGATATAATAGAGCCCAGTAGGCTCAAGAACCTGTACATTAGTTGATTGACAGTTGAGAGGCGGGACCAAAGAGCCAGAGCTCAACCCCCGCAAGCACAAATAGGTAAGTACAACTAGTTAAGTATAATCGGCAGCTAGAAATGCAGGGTCCAGGAGTTAATGCTCGATCCTGCAGGCATAAATACGCTATTTAAACTTAAACTCAGGGAATTTAATTGGAGGTGACAGATAACTACGGAGACTGCATTGTAGGATTCGTTTCATCTGTGGATGAGAAAGTGGTTGTGGCTGTACTCTACAACTCCCCAGAGAACCACAGAAGACCGAGACAAGAATGTTAAATTACGAAAAGATCATGCTTGAATATCCTTCAAACGGTGGCAGACACAACCCATAGACTGAAAGCAAAGCTCCTACTACTGAGAGACTTCAATCAAGACCAAATCGACTGGGAAATAATGAATCCAAGAGGAGATGAGACAGAGACCAAACTTTGCTGAATAATAGAGAGGAACGTCCTTTAGCAACATGTCAGGGAAGAAACAACGAGAAAGGGTGATGACAAGCTAGCTAAGTTAGATTTGCTCTTTACATAACGAGATGGACATTGAAAACATTGACCATGAAATGCCAATCGGAGCCAGTGACCACTGTGTTTTAGTCTTTGAATACATAGTGACAATGAAGACCAAAGAAAGATGTAACCGGGTAAGGATTCTAAGGTTAGCATACAAGGAAGGTGAATACAGGAAGGTGAATACCAGAGGTCAGATAATTCCTGGAGGGGCTAAAATGGGTAGGAGAACGCAGAGAAAAATTAACACAGGCATGACAGACTAGGTAACGAACAAACTCAAAGAAGCCGAAGGGAAATTTATACCAAAACTAAAGGCTCTGGTAAACAAGACGAGCATTAGCCCATAAAGGGCCATCAGAAAGGGGAAAAGTAATGAGTGAGGTACCTCAAGAGACGGTACTACGGTCCATCATGTTCATAATAAGTGTCAACGATCTAACAGCAAGTAACCTCGTTGTTATCAATGTTTACTGGCGATGCTAAGGTAATGAAGGTAGTCAGAACTGAGTAAGACTGCAATACATTACAGATGACCTAGACAATCTCCGTTGATGGTTGGGTCAACAAAACCAAATTCAGCAACCAGTACAACAAATAAAATGTCTAGTAACCGTATGTTGGGCCTCAAAATATACTTACGTCACGAAGAATAGGTAACCAAACAACTGAACAAGTGTGATCAGTTAATACAGTCAAATGTGACACCCAAAATACCTGAAAGCCACACAGGTGGCCAATCGAAAACAAAAAGGGGCTGCAGAGAAAGCGAATAGGTTTGTTCAAAGCCTCAACCAACAAAATATGCACCCAGACCAAATAAACACCTTCCTCGCCCAAACGGCACAATTAGGAGGAGTTCCAAGAACGTCTGGGTAAAATTATACAATTCCAAGAGCAAATAAGTATAAATCCAATATCCAGGTCAGCCTCACCCAATATTTTACAAACAGAAATTGAACAGTTCTCAGACAATTTATCCACATTCTCTGTGGAATCTGAAAAATCCAATATCTTAGGCTACTGAGTTAACGTGTCTCCAAACTGATATTAATGTTGAAGATGAAGAACCAGAAGTAGAACATTTTATTAATTATTTAATTAAAATAAAATTATCTCCCAGTCCAGCTCCCTAATGATAATGCTGACAACGAGAAAGCTGTCATACATCTAGTACTACAATTGCTGCACTTACCTCAACCTGATCAGACTGCTGACTCATAACATGCCTTCAGCTTGGAGTTTTAGTCACTACTAAGAACATTCAGTCTTAAGAGTGACCTAACCACTGCTGAGTGAATGACAAAATAGTCATTCAACGAAAACTGTCCAGTGATATACTAGATGAACAATGCTCACATCAACATATCGCCATCCTGGCTGTACAGGACTTATCTGAAGGTTTACGTTCTATTATAGACAAACGACGAGCAAATAAGAATGTTAAAGCCTCTCGCGAGCCTTCAGAAATAGTAAATAATAGTAAATTAAAGCGTACAACAAATACCCCCAAATAATTATCAACCAATTACTTCCACACCAAAGTGGAGGAAGCAAGGCAGTGACGACACATACGCAGCGGAATTATCCAAGACTACTGTTGCTAGTTCACCCAAAGTAGTAACTCCCAAGCATGTGGTTGGCTGTGGGACATGTTTGATCTGCCAAAAAAACATTCAAAATACCATTGCACCAATTATCCTGATTTGAGACACTCGATCGCGACTCGAGGAATTGAGAAAATGCTCAAGGTGTCTCAAATCACACAACCTCGACTATGAAACCCAACTATACACCTGCAATAGGTGTAGAAGGGGTATGCACCATGCCGCACTGTGCCGACATATGAAAATAAAGTCTCTAAACCCTAAGGTGAGAGATGGAAATCCAACCACAGTAAGTCCACATTCCAACAAATGCAAGGTGCGACAGAAAATCAGTATCCTGTCGACAAACTCCCAAAAATAATGCGACTTTGCCTACTGCCTAACTTACCATTAATACTAAGTTTTTTTTTTAATTTATTTTACATGCAAGCATGCAAGTATAAATCAATAAATACAATAAAATTACATAAGAAACCAAAATTTAGCAGAAAAAAAAAAAAACCACCGGCCAGAAGGACCGACAGCACAGTACAAAAACATCAATAAAACAAATAGCGCAAACAGGCAAACAAACCCAAAACACAATAACACATAAAACAAGATCATAATACACAGAGAAAGCAGAGAACAAAAAAAAAATAATAAATCATAAAACATACAACAATCCAAAAAACAAACAAAATGCCACACATGGCACAATAACAACACAAACAATAAACAAAACAATAAACAAACATGCACAACCACGCACGTAAAGCGGGCAAACAGCATAGCCATAGGGGCACATAATACAACATAATCAAAGAAACAGATAATCATGAAATGGTATAGCCACACATAATTACAATAAACAGGGACATAGAGAAAACTAAATACGACACCGGCCTGAAGGGCACACAATAAATACCACAGAACATACCAAGTCCAATACATACGCGAAATACTCAGCAAGCACACAAACTATCAAGAGTGCGCATACTTATCCGGCCACTCAGCTGCCGGGAAACGAACACAATACGCCTCCCAAAGCAACATGATGTCGTCAGAGTGACTATGGGCCGTACGAGGATCGGGCATCAAATTCGGCACACCCTCAACAAAAACCTGAGCCTGTGGAACCCAGATAGTCGAGGGGCACCACGGAACAGGCAGCACTCGGTCATTAAAGCCAAAATCCAAAGGGTTGGTCTTCTGATCGTACGCCACGCCGGAGGCCAAGATGATCGGGACGGGCTTCCCCCTACAGGCGCGGGCAACGGGCAGCGCACTTGTAACCTTGTCAGCCCCACAGGGCTCCGCAGCAACCACCGGACGTGACATCTGCAGGGGCCCCCCTCGCCGAACATCCTTCTTCAGCAACAACACGAGGTCGCGGCCTGCACCAGCACCCACCTCACCTACGTCCGGAGGAGCTACCACCTCCCACTGCGGAGAACCGCCTGCAGAAGAAACAGGAGGTGAATTATAAACACAAACGCCGGCATCAGCAGGCACATGGACGTCAGCGACCACCACATCATCTCCCGAAGACCCATCGGTGTCGAAACCCTCCACATCAGCCCAAGCAGTGGAAGAACGCTGGGACCGCTTGGGCACCGGGCACACATCCTCAGAGCCGGAGGCGGACCCAGAACCACGGGCATCACAAGCCGTGCGAACCACCGCTCGCCTCATGACGGCAGCAGCCTCAACCGCAGGGGGAACCGGACCACACACAACAGGAGGCCCCACAGCCACCCCAGCACCCAGCACAGCCGGGACCTGAGGCGAGTATGCAGGCGAGCACGCAGGGCCAGGTGCAGCACCTGAAGACGGGTGAGCAGACAGGTGAGCAGACAGCGAGGAGGGAGCATCAGGAAGGCCCACGGGAGCAGCAGGGACAGGAGCAGGAGTATCCACCGAGGGCATCGCAACATCCTGAAGAGGGTCGGCGACATTCGGGGGAACGTCCACCACAGGGGGGCATCAGGCGACACAGGGGGCTTAGCCGCGTCCGGAGAGGCGTCCAGAGCCACAGAAACCTCCTCCACAGGAAGCGGTGGAAAGTCCTCCTCACTGAAGAGATTCACAGGCGCAGAGGCCGGCGCAGAACAGTCAGCAGCCTGATGGCCCGACAGGCCACAACGATAACATGTCCGAGGCTGGCGGGCGTAAAACACACGAACTGTGTACCCCATCAGACGCACAGAGGACGGAATATCCTCCCGTAGCCTCATGCCCAGGGTACGAATGTTCGTCCGGACACCCTTAAGTGGGCTCGAAGATACCACATTCACCCTCACACTAACGACGGCGCCAAAACGGCCGAAGTACCGCCGGAGCAGACCCTCCGGAAACTCCAACGGAGCCCCATGGACGCTGACGTAGGTGAGGGCACCACTCCGATCCGATATGGAAACAGTGCCCGCACCATCCTGTAGAGGCAGAGTCCGCCCCTCGTATCGACGGAGAAATTCGCGATACGCCATTTCTGCAGTGAATTTCAGGATCACCCGACGGGCCGTCACCAGCTCGACACCGTATATATCCATCACAGGGACCTGCAGCTGCTCACACACCCGTGCAATCTCTGGTACCCAGCCCGGCTGGAAAATTCCAGGCCCACAGACTGAGCCCGCAGTACTGGTGGGAGGGGGACCCCCATCGTAACTCAGGTCCGCCACGTCAGCACGCAGCCACCAGGCAAACAACCAAGAACGTCTGGGTAAAATTATACAATTCCAAGAGCAAATAGTATAATCCAATATCCAGGTCAGCCTCACCCAATATTTTACAAACAGAAATTGAACAGTTCTCAGACAATTTATCCACATTCTCTGTGGATTCTGAAAAATCCAATATCTTAGGCTACTGAGTTAACGTGTCTCCAAACTGATATTAATGGTGAAGATGAAGAACAAGAAGTAGACAATTTTATTAATTATTTAATTAAAATAAAATTATCTCCCAGTCCAGCTCCCTAATGATAATGCTGACAACGAGAAAGCTGTCATACATCTAGTACTACAATGCTGCACTTACCTCAACCTGATCAGACTGCTGACTCATAACATGCCTTTAGCTTGGAGTTTTAGTCACTATTAAGAACATTCAGTCTTAAGAGTGACCTAACCACTGCTGAGTGAATGACAAAATAGTCATTCAACGAAAACTGCCCAGTGATATACTAGATGAACAATGCTCACATCAAAATATCGCCATCCTGGCTGTACAGGACTTATCTGAAGGTTTACGTTCTATTATAGACAAACGACGAGCAAATGAGAATGTTAAAGCCTCCGCGAGCCTTCAGAAATAGTAAATAATAGTAAATTAAAGCGTACAACAAATACTCCCAAATAATATCAACCAATTACTTCCACACCAAAGTGGAGGAAGCAAGGCAGTGACGACACATACGCAGCGGAATTATCCAAGACTACTGTTGCTAGTTCACCCAAAGTAGTAACTCCCAAGCATGTGGTTGGCTGTGGGACATGTTTGATCTGCCAAAAAGAACATTCAAAATACCATTGCACCAATTATCCTGATTTGAGACACTCGATCGCGACTCGAGGAATTGAGAAAATGCTCAAGTGTCTCAAATCACACAACCTCGACTATGAAACCCAACTATACACCTGCAATAGGTGTAGAAGGGGTAAGCACCATGCCGCACTGTGCCGACATATGAAAATAAAGTCTCTAAACCCTAAGGTGAGAGATGGAAATCCAACCACAGTAAGTCCACATTCCAACAAATGCAAGGTGCGACAGAAAATCAATATCCTGTCGACAAACTCCAAAAAATAATGCGACTTTGCCTACTGCCTAACTTACCATTAATACTAAGTGGGCCAGGGTCCATACCCGAGGGTTGTTTGACCAAGAGTCCCAGAGAACATTTATCACACAAAAGGTGGCAGATGATCTACAATTAAAACTTGTAACCCAGGTAACATTAAATATATCGGGGTTCATTAAATAAATTCATTAACATTAAATATATACATGATTAAAATTGACAGATAAAAATTAAGTCTGATCACCTCAGTGACATGAGAATCCTTGTAGGGGCAGACTACTATAACAAATTCATCATCAGTCCAACAAAATATCAGCGAATAAACCTGTTAAATTCTGCTGGAGGCAAATTACTCACAGGTGCAGTATTAAGCCTGAAGAAGCCTATGCCTGCAGACAAACAATACAAATAAAAAAATACATTTGTCAGCTTATTATGCAATTCTAGTAAAATTATACTAAGGAGAATCCTTCTGCACCTTAAGCACCTTAAGCACCTTAATCGCCTTCAGTGATTAAGTGCTTAATTGCACACTAGGTTCTTTATCAGCTATCTCACCCTGTCAGAGTAAATGAGATAAATGTCTGTGAATGCATGTGTGTATATATGTATATGTGTGTGTATGTGTATGTATGGGTATAAAGTATATATGGAAGCTGATCAGAATTACATTTCACCTTTGTAAATGTACATTAATGACACTGTGTAGATGACACATCGAACACTTTATGTAAGGCATACATAAATCTGTGTATCTATGTATTTACGTATATAGGTTAGCTTAGCATTTTTAAAGCACCGACTCACCTTCAGTGGTTGATTGTTCAATAAACCCTTCAAATATATGTTTAACACATCTCTAACCTGTCTATGGAGGACAGAAGAAAATGTATATATGCTGGTTAGCATTGTTAATGTGTGGCCACGTCTGTGGTAGAAAACAATAAAAAAAAAAAAAAAAAAAAAACTAAGGAGAATACAGCTGACAATATCAACAGAGGTTGATCTTGATATCATCATTTAAAGCTGAAGATGTGTTCATGGGGCCTCAGAGGCAAATCGGTGAACAGTAGCCATAACAGCTACAAGTCACTGAGACCAATGTCACTGAACCCCCTGCAGTTTCAGAACCATACTTTACTTTAATGATTGACTATTCAATCCTCTGAATTAATTAAACTAAATTAAAATTAAATTTGTCAGCCAAATAAACTCCAGCAAATAAGCATAAGGGAGCATAGCTGAATATATAAATCCGACGACTGATTTTGATACATTTATTATTAGTCGAGATGTATTCCATGGGGCCTCAGTGGCTAATCAGTGACTGTTACGACCCTGGGTTCCTTAGATGGTAACCAGAGGTCAATTTGCGCTCTAAATAATTACTTTACATTAATTGATAGGATCGGATCATGTGAGAAGGATAGTCAGTTACAGTAACACTTACATGCAGAACCCCTTAAAGCTTGGTTCTGCAGTATTCTCGTCATCCTTGCCAAATGTAAGATGAATCTTGTTTCTCACAGAGCATTCAGACTCTGAGCTTGTTGATTATTAAATATAATATTGAACTAAGTATCAACTACCCTTAGAATTATTAAAGTAACTAGTAATGAAGGTCGGGGAAGATTTGTATTGGTGTAGCTGACTCACCTAGGCATCACACTCCGGCAGCATTTTATAAGGGAGCGCAGAGCTGCTTCCTTCTTCTCTGGCGGGGTGTGTGGTGTGGACATAACTCTCCTGTGTGTTTCTAATCTACTCCTCGTCCTCTTCCCTTACCTTATCCTGTGTCTAGGTTACGAAGATAAGTACCAGTGTTGCCTGTACGTTCTCTGGCAAAAGTGTGTAGCAGTTTGGATAGCCTGAGCTTGTGTTTATATTCCTAGATTACTCTAGTTGTGTTGGTGAAACCACGTGTGTTCAAGTTGTTCCAGGCTACCTATGGCCTTTGCTAGTGGCCTATCCAAGTACACTTTACCCTTGCTTTTCCAATTGTAAAACCTTGCATCCTGCCTATGTGGACCAAGGTATTTAACGTAAGATAGAGTGGTAAAGAGAATAAGTGTTTAGAGTTTTAATGTATATGGGGGTTGTTAGAGGGTTTGATAAGTACTATTAAAGGAGTATCCATCCTTCCTGTGAAGTGGAGCAGTGATCTACTGCTAGACTGACATATTTACCTTAAAGCCAGTAATTTAGTACTGTTTTTATGTTCTTATTAGGGGCCGGACCTATCTGATCTCCACTGATTTTAGGAACTCCTAGGTTTTCCCTTAGGCCCCTCACAGTATAACTACATACCTTCTCATAACAAGTAACATTTTTCATAACCGTGACCTATAGCCTAAACAAGCTACAAATCCCTGCGACTAATGTCATTGATCTCTTTGCAGTCCCAGAATTATACTTGATTGCAGTAATTGATCACATTCATTCTTCTGGGTTAAATAAAATTAAATTAGAGTAGAAATTTAGCCTCACACGAGTTAGCAGGAAAATGAAATTGCCTAACGTGTTCCAACACCTGCAACTAGAGTACGAGACATCCGTCCTGCACAAACTTACACATATGCACTATTTGCTAACATCAAATTAATCTAATAATTCTGAGGAGAATCAGTGTTCATCAGTTCTAAATATTAGACTCTGACCCGTGTTTCTCTCCCACCCCCCACCCCCTCATAATTATTTCGGAAAACCCGACACCATTTACTAACCATTAATACAATATGCTGTTAATATTGCTGCTGTTTTTGTACTAACAAATCAACTCAAAGTTCTTTAATGATTCAAAGAAACCGAGTGCAGTGGAATTTTCCTCAGACGAAAACGGGGATATCACTGCCAGCCCATTATTAAATTCATCAGCTAATAATATTGGAAATTCTTCTTAAAACATCAGTTTCTGAACTGTAAACATCATAAAACATTTCCCTTGAACGAAGTTAATTATCAGTACTAAAACAAATTAAATATAAAACCTCTTTCCACTTTTTGATAAAACGCATCTGGAGAAGATGCCCGATGCGTGAGTAAGAGGCTGACGCTATTATTTTTACGAAAACAAAGTCTCGCTTGAAGCACACTTAAAGCTTTCACCCTCTAGACGCTGTGTGTTATGGGAGTTTCAAATCTCCCATCATCAGCACATTCCTCGCCAACAATAAGGGGAGTGTTCTGTACCCGATAACCCATTAAATCTAGTCATTCCTGGCCAGTAATGACTGTAGATTAGGGTGTACTGTTTAGGACACGTTGCGAGCCACCCAAATGGGTAAATATCAAATCAACAATTTCAGTAATAATTTTCCCTGATATAACTGTCATATATAGGTAACGATTAGTATTGTGGAGGCCTTTTGTCAGGTGAGATTGAAGGGGAAATAGAATTAGCAGTAAATATCAGGTACAACATGTAACATGCGATTACACTAGCATCATCCACTTGAAGTATTGGTCTGTGATCAGCCGTGTTCATATCTGGTTGTCCTGGCCAAAATCAACAATACCGATAAGCTGTATTTCTTTCATTTAATTTATTAGCCCATGTAGTATAAATGTAGTAAATGTTTAGTAATCTATAATTTCGATTGATAGACTATATAATTAATAAAACACCTCAGCTTGTGTAGGAAACGATTTGTTGGAATTTAATATCATACTGTCCACTTTAAATTCATACAGTCAGCAATCGAAACACATAAATTAATGTAAAAAATAAGTGAAAATATAAATTAAATTTATATTATAAATTAGAATTCATTAAATAAACTAATAATTGTAATTAAAATAAGTAAATAAATCCCCCGAGTCAGTTTTCCCACAAGGAGGAATGAGACAGATGAGGATTGTAAGGTTTTTCAGGATGACTTGAACAGGTTGCACAGCTGGTCCGGGAAATGGCTGTTAGAGTTCAACACCAGCAAATGTAATGTGATGGAAATGGGAACAGGCGCCATGAGACTGAAAGGCCGATACATGATGAAGGGAAACTACTACCCTATAACGACTAGAGAAAAGAATCTAGGCATGGACATAACACGGAACCTAACTCCAGAGGCTCATATAAATAGAATAACGTCAGCCGCATACTCTGGCAGTCTAACTACTTGGATTGATTGAAATGGTTGCAACATGAGTGGTGCCAGAACTATCAGTATTAAGCTACGAAGATATGCTAATGTAACAATCTCACAACCCTAGAGAACAGATGGAACAGAGGAAATATGATCACAACATGCAAGATACTGTGGGGAATAGATTAGGTGGACAAGGATAGTCACTTCTGATTGAAAGAGGAACAAGAGAACACAGGTGGAAGAGGACACAAATGAGCCGAAGGGACGTAAGGAAGTAATCGTACCATGTACTTGTAATTAAAAAGTGGAATGTTAAAAAAAAATAATAATAATAATAATGTGGAAGCAACAGGTACAAGGCTAGTGGGCAGGGCATGACGACCTCGACCTATTAGTGTCGGCGCGGCATAAACCCGCAGAAACTGAGAGGTAAGCACTGACAGGTAAGTACACACACACTCAGAGAAAGAGCACAACAGAAGCCTAATCAACTCCGCCTCTCACCTTGTCAACAAACACCCTCTCGTCTTCACACGTCTTCTGCACCCCACCATCTCCAGGTGATCTCCCCCACCCTGCCACACCCCACCATCTCCAGGTGATCTCCCCCACCCTGCCACACCCCACCATCACCAGGTGATCTCCCCCACCCTGCCACACCCCACCATCTCCAGGTGATCTCCCCCACCCTGCCACACCCGACCATCACCAGGTGAACTCCCCCACCCTGCCACACCCCACCATCACCAGGTAATCTCCCCCACCATGCCACACCCCACCATCACCAGGTGATCTCCCCCACCCTGCCACACCCCACCATCACCAGGTGATCTCCCCCACCCTGCCACACCCCACCATCACCAGGTGATCTCCCCCACCCTGCCACACCCCACCATCACCAGGTGATCTCCCCCACCCTGCCACACCCCACCATCACCAGGTGATCTCCCCCACCCTGCCACACCCAACACCTGCACATCCACCTCACTTCCTACCCTCCACCCATGCTCATCTCCCCCTCCCTGCACCATCACAATCACGTAAAAGTATGTTCAGTGAGATAACAAGACACATTAGGATAGAGTAACTTAGGTAATCTCTACCCTCCTTTACTACAGGTCCCTCGTGGGGCTCTCAAGTCTAGTGAGTAAATATTTACAAATCAAATAACAAAAACATATTTTACGTTACACATTACAATTGTCAACACAGCATTTAAGTGTTAGACTTTTGGGTCAAAATGCTTGTAGCTCCTATGTATTCTGGCTATCATACCATTATCACACATCCAAACAATTTGATATACACTATTGCAGTCCTTATTTATATAGTTATCAAGGATTTTACACTCTTTTACACTCGGGCTATGGTGAGCCCGTAGTGGACTTACCTGGCACAGGAGCGGTGGATGAAGATTGATTGATTGATGAAGATTAAGCCACCCAAAAGGTGGCACGGGCAGGAATAGCCCGTAAGTGGTGGCCCTTTTGAGCCATTACCAGTATCAAGAGATGATACTGGAGATCTGTGGAGGCGTGACTGCACCCTGCGTGACGGGAGATGTCTCCCGGACCATATGGTGACCAAATGGTCCCGGATGACGATTCGCTGTCAACTGCTTACATTACCAGTCTTCATCTCACCAAACTATCCTCTAGCAGGTTGGGAAGGAGTATTAACTGTAATTTGTTGTACACTTGGGAACTGTAATTAGTGGACCAAGAATCAGTGTAGGATTTCTAGGAATGTGATAACTTAAAGATGGGTCTGTTAATTCTACATAACCCATCTCATTATCTGCACATAAGCTAATGAGAATATGGAGCAAGAAACAAATCCACAAGGGCCGTGACGAGGATTTGAACTTGCGTTTGAGAGAATCCCAGAGTATCTTTTACCATGTCGTAGCTCAGTCGATTAAGGCAGCATCTGGGATGCTCTCAGACGCAGGTTCGAATCCTCGTCACGGCCCTTATGGATTTGATCATTTGATGCATCACGCAATTGTGATTTCTGTGTGTAATGGAGCAAGAATATTATACTTGCTACAGTTTCAAAGTTATATGACATACAACTCGAGAAGAGTTTTTCTGTGCCCTCTTCGCTATCTCATCAACTGCCAGATACAACAATATTCCCACATGTGAAAGGATCCTCGTGAATCTTACTTCATACCCAATTTTTTAGTGTCTTAATCTTAATATTCTCTGTACACTCGATCACAATATGCTGATATACAATCGATCATACAATCATATCCACAGGCGTCTTTAGCACATTTTGCTACTTTCCGTAATCCTCCTGATAAAGCTTGAAGTTCCACCTGCATTGAAGAGACATTGTGTGACGATGTCGACGCCATCTCTTGAGCGCACTCGACCCCATTTTCTATTCCCTGGTGGATGACTGGGAACTTATTGACCACTGTGTAGTTTCATTCTTACTAATAACATTTTACTCCTCAAAAGTGATGTGGATCTTATCTTCGTCCACTCAGTTTACCCAGGGTAGACCTGAACTTAAGACGTGTTCTAGTGGGAACACGTGGTCGAGTCTGATGTACTCGGACAAGAAGTACTGTCCGTCTGTTAAGGCTTGTCTGTGTGGACAGGGATCTCCAGCAACGCACTGATGCCTGTGTGTTGCTGGAGACCCCTGCCAGCGTGTTGCTGGAGACCCCTGCCAGTGTGTTGCTGGAGACCCCTGCCAGTGTGTTGCTGGAGACCTCTGCCAGTGTGTTGCTGGAGACCCCTCCCAGTGTGTTGGTGGAGACCCCTGCCAGTGTTGCTGGAGACTCCTGCCAGTGTGTTGCTGGAGACCCCTGCCAGTGTGTTGGTGGAGACCCCTGCCAGCGTGTTGGTGGAGACCCCTGCCAGTGTGTTGCTGGAGACCTCTGCCAGTGTGTTGCTGGAGACCCCTGCCAGCGTGTTGCTGGAGACCTCTGCCAGTGTGTTGCTGGAGACCCCTGCCAGCGTGTTGCTGGAGACCCCTGCCAGTGTGTTGCTGGAGACCCCTGCCAGTGTGTTGCTGGAGACCCCTGCCAGTGTGTTGCTGGAGACCCCTGCCAGCGTGTTGCTGGAGACCCCTGCCATTGTGTTGCTGGAGACCCCTGCCAGTGTGTTGCTGGAGACCCCTGCCAGTGTGTTGCTGGAGACCCCTGCCAGTGTGTTGCTGGAGACCCCTGCCAGTGTGTTGCTGGAGACCCCTGCCAGCGTGTTGCTGGAGACCCTTGCCAGTGTGTTGCTGGAGACCTTGCCAGTGTGTTGCTGGAGACCCCTGCCAGTGTGTTGCTGGAGACCTCTGCCAGCGTGTTGGTGGAGACCCCTGCCAGTGTGTTGCTGGAGACCTCTGCCAGTGTGTTGCTGGAGACCCCTGCCAGCGTGTTGCTGGAGACCCCTGCCAGTGTGTTGCTGGAGACCCCTGCCAGCGTGTTGCTGGAGACCTCTGCCAGTGTGTTGCTGGAGACCTCTGCCAGTGTGTTGCTGGAGACCTCTGCCAGTGTGTTGCTGGAGACCCCTACCAGTGTGTTACTGGAGACCCCTGCCAGTGTGTTGCTGGAGACCTCTGCCAGTGTGTTGCTGGAGACCCCTGCCAGTGTGTTGCTGGAGACCCCTGCCAGTGTGTTGCGGAGACCCCTCCCAGTGTGTTGCTGGAGAACCCTGCCAGTGTGTTGCTGGAGACCCCTGCCAGCGTGTTGCTGGAGACCCTGCCAGTGTGTTGCTGGAGACCCCTGCCAGCGTGTTGCTGGAGACCCCTGCCAGCATGTTGCTGGAGACCCCTGCCAGCGTGTTGCTGGAGACCCCTGCCAGTGTGTTTGCTGGAGACCCCTGCCAGTGTGTTGCTGGAGACCCCTGCCAGTGTGTTGCTGGAGACCCCTGTCAGTGTGTTGCTGGAGACCCCTGCCAACGTGTTGCTGGAGACCTTTGCCAGTGTGTTGCTGGAGACCCCTGCCACGTGTTGCTGGAGATCCCTGCCAGCGTGCTGCTGGAGACCCTGCCAGCGTGTTGCTGGAGATCCCTGCCAGCGTGTTGCTGGACACCCTGCCAGTGTGTTGCTGGAGACCCCTGCCAGCGTGTTGCTGGAGATCCCTCCCAGTGTGTTGCTGGAGACCCCTGCCAGCGTGTTGCTGGAGACCTCTACCAGTGTGTTGCTGGAGACCCCTGCCAGTGTGTTGCTGGAGACCCCTGCCAGTGTGTTGCTGGAGACCCCTGCCAGTGTGTTGCTGGAGACCCCTGCCAGTGTGTTGCTGGAGACCCCTGCCAGTGTGTTGCTGGAGACCCCTGCCAGCGTGTTGCTGGAGACCCCAGCCAGTGTGTTGCTGGAGAGTAGAAGTGGTGTTTCGGCGCCGTGATGATAGTGTAAAGGACGGGCGCATGATTTACTGAGAAAGGGGAACTCGCCAGCGTGAAGACCATAGACAACAGTAAGAGGGAACCTTGAGCGGTGTACAGTAGAAGAAAGAAGCGCCGACAGTCCTCCATCGCACTTTCAAAAACACGAATTAAAATTGCGGGATCCGATAGTTCTGTTTAGTGTTGGTTACCCCCTTTTCCTTGCACGATTGATTATTACTGTCAGTTTTAATAACTTACCTATGACTCTAGGGTGGGATCGAGTCAGAAGAAGCTCTAAGGCTCCATATACAGTTTGATAAGTAAAGAACCCGGTTACTGGCTAAGTGAGGGCCGTAACGTATTGCGTCCCCACCGGATCCGACTTCTTGTCAGGTAAGTTCGAGGGGACCGGGCAAGTGGCTAGTGCAACCTGGTACAGTTCCTTCTTAAGTGTTTAAGTGCCTTGTTAAGAGAGTGAGCAATGGGGGAGAAAACTGCATTCGATACACTGGGCGATGTTCAGGAGTTTTTAAACCTGGAGCCTCTAGAGAGNGTGTGTGTGTGTGTGTGTGTGTTTGAGCGAAAAAATAGATAACAAAATTAGTAGTTAGTAACAGTTGATTGATTAACAGATGAGAGGCGGGCCGAAAGAGCAGAGCTCAGCCCCCACAAGCACAACTAGGTGAATACAGGTTCCAACGAGTTCCCAACAGCAACAATGCCAGCCCTAGATAGATGCACCCCATCCCGAGCATACATGTCATTTCTTTCATAGAAGTGTTCCCAATTATCTATGTATGATATTGCATTTGATTTGCAATATTTGTCCAGTCGGCAATTGACACCAAGTGCCCTCGGCAACCATGCATTTCCAACTCCCTTTCTTGGAAGAATGCACATAGGATCGGGATTCCTCTCTTGCTCCTAACTAATTCTATGGCTGTCTTAAACCTCTGTATTAGTGCCTTGCTCCTAACTTGTCCAACATCATTTCCACCGGCACTGATATAAATGATGGGTTTGTTCCCGTTTCCAGCCATAATATAATTCATGTTGTTAACAATATCACCAATTCCTGCTCCTGTAAAGCAAACCCTTAACATGTTCCCCTATCTCTGGCGCGAAAAGCTTTATCCAGATACTTCACCTGAGGATCTCCAACAACCAAAATTTGCTTAGGTATTCCTACAGATTTGCCTTTGCCTGCCTTGCTATGCGAACTTTATAGTTTCTTTTTGCCCTCCCTATCACTTTTTTAACATTTCTAACCAGTTGTACAAATTCTTGTTCTAAATTGACTTCCGAATTCTTAATCCTTTTGTATCAAGCTCTCTTTCTAATCTTTACCAAGATTGATAAAAGGTTCTTTTACTTTGTGAGCACCTTGAGGGACCTGAGCTCCCTTCGTTGTCTTGACTTTCGTGGGAACTACAGTCTCCCCACAGCATTCGTCTTCCCTGACGGCGAATGAGTTGGAAGTCTTCATGACATCTGTAGACGGCTTTGTCAGTCTTCTTTAGACCCCTGTCCTTTACGAGATTCCAAGACGACAACTTTTTACTGGTGTGCTCCTTATTTGCTTATTCTTTTCGCTGTTTCGTCTGCCTTAGCTCCTTCATCTGTTGTATTTCCTCCCACAGTGACTCCACCTCTTTCCTCAGAGCTCCACATAGCTCCCTCACTAGCACCAGTTCACTCACTACATTTTCCATTTTCAGTATCAGGAGAATTGAAGCTCCAGCTACACACACCCTCACACTATGACTAGACAATTGGACTGGAATTCTCTGGCCGGGCGTCGCACCCGGCAGTAGAAGTGGTCATCCAAGATATGTTTCGTGTTAATGTAGCAGATGTTTGTGGAGTGCAGCTTCTCACGAACCACCGGGGCTTGTTAAGTTCAGCTCTCCGACTGTTTATAAGGAACTAGTGGCCCATTATGATGGTCATTCGTTCTCCCTCCCTGTTGACGGTGGTACCGTCCATGTTTCCGATCACTGCTGCTCTCTCACGTATGTGGCGTTGCATGGGGTCCCCTTCGAATTCTCAGGAGGGTTGCTATGACGGTTTACTTTGGTAAATATGGGACCGTGGTGTCCTTACGGATGAACACTATCTCTCTCCGTCTAAAATCTCCTGTTCCATCGACTGTCACGTTGATGGGTTACAACATGTGCACCTTCTACGCTTGACTGCCCTGGTCATGTTTTCGGTGTGGCCTTGACGGGCACCAGGCAGCGACCTGTTGTGGTGTGGCAGCGGCTCCCATGAGTTTGTTTAGGGAGGAGGACTTTTCCCCGTTGATGGCTCTGGTCCTGTCACCTTGTGATGGTGTGGAGGGGGAGGCTTCCCTGCCATCTGCTGCGCCTGTGGTGTTGCCGGGTTCCTCGGCCTGTGTGGACGAGTGCTCAGCTGGTGGTGTTGGTGTGAGGGTGGTGGTGCATGGGGCATGCCCTCGCAGCCAGTTTCCTCACCTCCGCCAGCTCCCTCACCTTCACCGGCTCTGCCTGCCCCGTCTTCTGTTTCAGTGTCGCCTGTGGAGTGTGGGCTTGTTCTTGTGGGAGTGCGATGTTGATGTGCAGGGGGCACGTGTGGGGTTGGCAGGTGACATGAATCCTGGAGTGGGCCCTACGATGGTAGTGGAGGAGATTCATGTGCCTCCTGCTGGCGCCGGCGCGGTGCCCCGGAGTTGGCCTCTGTTTCTCCTGTGGTGGGTTCCCCGCCGTGGGGGGTAGTCCCCCCTCCTATGGCAGATGTTGCAGAAAACGGTGCGACCCGGGGCCTTGTGATGGTTCTCAAGAAGGATGTCCGCCGTGGGAGTTCTTGCTGGTGCCCGGATCCGTGGCTAATGCTTCGGATGTGTTCCCTGTGGTGTTGCCCCCTTTGGTGCCACCTCCCGTGGTGCTGCCCGCTGTGTTGCCGCCCCGCCCCCTGTGTTACCGCCCATGTGCATTTGTTCATCATGTCTTGCCTTTTTTGTATTTATTGTATTTCCTTCTCCTAATAAAGTTCTGTACCTCCCGCTTCCCGGTTCCTGTGTGTTCCGATGTTGTCATACTGTGTGTATGGTTTTTTGGACTTTCCATGTAGCCCTTCTGGCTTGTTTCAATATTCCTCGCCTTGTTTCCATTGTGTCCCTGAATATATTTCTGTGTATATATTATGCATTTCCTGGTTTGTGCCTATTTTGTATTTCTCTAATACTGTTATTGTGTTTTTGATTATATACCATGTTTGATGCTCATTGTAAGCATTTGGTAGCCCGGGTATGGGTTTTATTTCTGTTCCTCTGTAATGACCTTTCTTATTGTATTTATTGAATTTACTTCGATAAAAAAACTTCATCAGCACCAGCAGTCTATAAATCAGTGGTACAAGATACAGCCGACCTCTGTACTTCATCTGGTGTTACAGCGATAGACGTCATCGATGTGTCCACCGTCTTACCCGACTCCACGTTACAAGAGCAGATCTGACAACCCTGAGTATTCTTGGTGCTCAAAAGTATTCCAGGTGCTCCCGAGTATTCCAGGTGCTCCCGAGTATTCCAGGTGCTCCCGAGTATTCCAGGTGCTCCCGAGTATTCCAGGTGCTCCAGAGTATTCCAGGCGCCCCAGAGTATTCCAGGCACTCCACAGTATTCGAGGTGCTCCAGAGGACAGTAGTAGTAGTATCACTCTTTACTACAACGAGTGTTACTGGAGAGGATTAATGATATTCCTAGCGGGAGTATATCGACCGTTCCGCCCATAAGTTATCATAGAACAATTCGATCTCAAACGGTTTCACCTTGATCTTATCAACAAACGTTACTATGAACTTTATCCTGACAATGACAGTGATATCTACACCAGCTTAACGACGAGATCTAAAGCAAAGAAGAAGGCGAAGACGATGGCAAGTTAGAACCAATAAGTAGACTGGTAGGACTCTTCTTCTTCTTCTTGATAGTAGGTGCAGTTTGCATGAAGGGTTTGTCCTCCCGATGACTGCACCAGTACAGATGTTGGTAGAGGCGTTTATGTTGAGGACGATAAGAGTTTCAAAAGTGCTTGTTGCGTTGTGCTGTAAACAGAGGAGCGGTGATTAAAACAGAGGTGTATGTTAGAGGGAGACTTGCCGCACCGTAAGGCGGTGTGTTGTGTTTATGGCGTCAGCTGATCTTGGGGCTGCGACGAGGCATTTGTTTTCTTTGTTTCGCTGTTGGTGGCGCCAGGTATAAATGTGGCACCGGTCAGATGTGACCCAATTTGTTGGTTGACTGGAGATATTTAGGCAGTGCTTTGACTATTTCGTATTTTTCTTGTAACGAGTGTTCACCGCCTCCTAATATATGCTCGATGGTAAAGGATATTTAAGTGAAATAAGTACTTTTTTTAAATTTACTCTGGCACTAAAGAAGACAACACCACAGTAACTGGACTTGACTGTACACTAAAGCTGGACCTCTCTGGCGTTCCTGGGTCTTTGGTGTGAGGGCCGGGCTTGACTGGTACTCCTGCCGGCGGTGACGACAACATCTATTTAATAATTCAGAAGGTGGGTTAAGCCGTGGCACTTTTTCTGTTACTACAACTTTTCTTCTCCAAGTCTATTCTTAAGCTATACCCACATCCCCTCTGACCCACTGGGTATATTGTTTTGTATGTATCGTTCGCTCGTTCAAAAGTGTTCCACAAGACTGCAAGCCAGCAACATGGATAGTGTGAGTTCTCCCACTGTTAATTCGTACCATTGAGGAATTAACATAATCTTCGACATAATCTTCCCAATTTCTGTTCCTGCAACACCATCTAACGCACCATTTTCTACTTGATCATTTGCAGAACCTGTTCTCTCCAGCAAAGTTTCTTTACGTGACAAAAATCACTACATAATCTATAGAACCAGTTCTCTCTAACAAACTTTTTCGTCATGATAAGACCACTGCAACATGTGCAGAACCTGTTCTCAATAACCAAGTTTCTAAACAAGATTAAACCACTACACTTACTGCCTCAGTAGAGGCAGTGGGTGTAGTGGAGCTTCTTCCCAATCTTTGCTGACAGTTCAAGATCAAGCCACTTCACCCATTATACATCGAAGCATCAGATACCAAAACTACCTATTCCTCCGGAAAACTAATAGGCACTTAATTGGATAGAATATATCACCTATTAAATACCAGCAGGAATGTTCTCAATATATTGTGCTCCTGACCCCAGCTCCACAAGCCAGGATGGTATCATGTGACAGCGACACAAACCGCGTAAGTAACGACAAGCTAGACCCTCATGAAGAACAAAAAGAAGAAGAAAATTCAACATCCTCAAAAATGAAGGCCTACGAAGAAATTCTACACTACCGTGCCTTCTATACCGTCTCCCAGTCAAGTCAGTCAAGCAGCTGGGTCAAGCCTTGGCACTTGTCCTCCACCTACGGCAACTCCTCTCCCCCAGCTATACATTAACTGTACCCACTTCCTGCTCCTCTACTGGGATTCATAGCAGTATTTAAGTTCAAGTTCAGTGGTGTAGCTTTCTTTCCGTCGGTGACGGAGAGGCCACATCCCTTCGCTCCTCCTGGGTAGTCACTTCTTGTATTCAGGTGTGCCATGATTATTATCACCAGACCGAGCTGGACCTGCGTCTTCCAGTCTTGATGCTTTGTTCCTGAATGAATTGCACCTGCTACGAGTTTCCTCAAGTTTTTTTGGGACAAAGGCCACCAAGTTGGGAAAGGGCAGCCAAAGTGCTTCCACTCTCTTCTCTGGCACATGCCCAAGTGAGTTGCATCCAGTACCCGGGAGCCAATCTTAGGGGCGGGTGTGGGGGAGCCATAAACAAAACGTCTTCGTATTGTTGAACGTTCCTTGAAATTGTAGTAAATAAATAAACCCGAAATAAATATATTCCCGAAAATAAATGAACCACTTTTTAATTCGCTTCTCACAATACAGCTATTACACACACCCGGGTTACAGTCAGTCCAAACTGTGTAGAATAACTCTGAAGCAGCACAAGTTGGATCATACGAGGGACTCCTCGTAGGATGTGGGGAAATCTCACATAGTCAATATACCTTTTCCTGAATAAATATCTTATCTTATTCATTTTGAAATTGCTTTGCAACAAGTAACATTTACGAATATAGTTGATATACTTTATAAGATAAAAGATTATCAAGACCTAATTACACTAATATTCAGCACATAATAGTATGTATACTTGAGCAAATAATTACGAGAGAGACATTATACAAATGTGGCAAATGTCCGATCATATTACGTGTGGAATTCTTTGCCATTTGAATACTATCATATACTCAACATGCATTACAGCATGATAAATGTTTAAAGAAAAAATAATTTGCTTCCTAAAACGTTTACAACTCTAATGGGCAAACAAATAATACATATTCCGTCATCAATTGTTTAACCAACAACGTAGAGAGAATACTTCGCTTTTTGGGTGAAAGCTATACGTGATTTACCTAAGGGCCACTAACACTCTTGTAGTATTGACAATGACCGGAAGCTGGCGGCTTGTCAAAGCTCTCCCATTTTATCCAGAGGATTTTTGCCAGCTAGAGTCTTACAATTCGGCAGTGTTTTGGCCTTTATACCTTCAGCTGGTAGGCAGTTCCACGGGTCCATAACCGTTTTATTGAAAAAGTATCGCATATATACTCCCCAACATTGTGGCTAGTTGAGCTGGATGGAATTCGTAGTTCCTTGAGTGTGTTACGTCCAACCTTTTGAAGAAGTCGTCTGGATCAAAATCCTCCTTACTAATCAATACTTTAAAAGTATCGGATCCTATCTATATTTAAGATTTCTTCACATTAGAGATCTAAACAACTTTGGATTTCTAGAATCAATTGGTAGTTTCACAGATCAAATATGTCATATATATTTATACATAGATTTTAATTATGTGCAATACTAGTGTGTTCGCCAGCGGCCCCTATTGTTTAGGTGTCATAACGACTTACCGAATAAAAACACCGTGTGTGTAACCTCTCGGACTCTGAACCTCAGTCAGCCAGATGGTGGGCCCCTCAGTAAGCCAGATGGTGGGCCCCTCAGTGAACCAGATGGTGGGCCCCTCAGTGAGCCAGATGGTGGGCCCCTCAGTGAGCCAGATGGTGGGCCCCTCAGTGAGCCAGATGGTGGGCCCCTCAGTGACCCAGATGGTGGGCCCCTCAGTGAGCCAGATGGTGGGCCCTACAGTGAGCCATATGGTGGGCCCCACATTGAGCCAGATGGTGGGCCCCACAGTGAGCTAGATGGTGGGCCCCACAGTGAGCTAGATGGTGGGCCCCACAGCGAGCCAGATGGTGGGTCCCTCAGTGAGCCAGATGGTGGGCCCCTCAGTGAGCCAGATAGTGGGCCCCTCAGTGAGCCAGATAGTGGGCCCCTCAGTGAGCCAGATGGTGGGCCCCTCAGTGAGCCAGATGGTGGGCCCCTCAGTGAGCCAGATGGTGGGCCCCTCAGTGAGCCAGATGGTGGGCCCTTCAGTGAGCCAGATGGTGAGCCCCTCAGTGAGCCAGATGGTGGGCCCCACTGTGAGCCAGATGGTGAGCCCCTCAGTGAGCCAGATGGTGGGCCCCACTGTGAGCCAGATGGTGGGCCCTCAGTGAGCCAGATGGTGGGCCCCTCAGTGAGCCAGATGGTGGGCCCCTCAGTCAGCCAGATGGTGGGCCCCTCAGTGAGCCAGATGGTGGGCCCCTCATTAAGCTAGATGGTGGGCCCCACAATGAGCCAGATGGTGGGCCCCACAGTGAGCCAGATGGTGGGCCTCTCAGTGAGCCAGATGGTGGGCCCCACAGTGAGCCAGATGGTGGGCCCCACAGTGAGCCAGATGGTGGGCCCACCAGTGAGCCAGATGGTGGGCCCACAGTGAGCCAGATGGTGGGCCCCACAGTGAGCCAGATGGTGGGCCCCACAGTGAGCCAGATGGTGGGCCCCACAGTGAGCCAGATGGTGGGCCCCACACTGAGCCAGATGGTGGGCCCCACATTGAGCCAGATGGTGGGTCCCACAGTGAGCCAGATGGTGGGCCCCACAGTGAGCCAGATGGTGGGCCCCACAGTGAGCCAGATGGTGGGCCCCACAGTGAGCCAGATGGTGGGCCCCACAGTGAGCCAGATGGTGGGCCCCTCAGTGAGCCAGATGGTGGGCCCCTCAGTGAGCCAGATGGTGGGCTCCACAGTGAGCCAGATGGTGGGCCCCACAGTGAGCCAGATGGTGGGCCCCACAGTGAGCCAGATGGTGGGCCCCACAGTGAGCCAGATGGTGGGCCCCCAGTGAGCCAGATGGTGGCCCCCTCAGTGAGCCAGATGGTGGGCCCCTCAGTGAGCCGGATGGTGGGCCCCTCAGTGAGCCAGATGGTGGGCCCCTCAGTGAGCCAGATGGTGGGCCCTACAGTGAGCCAGATGGTGGCCCCCTCAGTGAGCCAGATGGTGGGCCCCTAAGTGAGCCGGATGGTGGGCCCCTCAGTGAGCCAGATGGTGGGCCCCTCAGTGAGCCAGATGGTGGGCCCTCAGTGAGCCAGATGGTGGGCCCCTCAGTGAGCCAGATGGTGGGCCC
>WNGS01102166.1:87717-102009 GCA_020271785.1 Procambarus virginalis
ACTTTGGCATTCCTGAAGTTGTCAGACGGACAATGGACCGCCATTTAATGGACAAGACTTCGTCAACTTTGCTGAGCATATTGGATTCAAACACCGCCGTGTGATGCCACTACATCCTCAAGCAAATGGAGAAGTAGAGAGATTCATGCAACCTCTCATGAAAGCGGTATGCTGTGCTCAGCCGAAGGACGATCCTGGAAACAAGCTATGTATGCTTTTCTCAGGAACTACCGTGCAACACCGCATGGAACACTGGGCAAGTCGCCTGGCGAACTTTTATTTGGACGTCCTATGAGAATCGCACTACCTGTCATGCCAGCCAAGGTAACGGATAAACGTCTCGCTCAGAAGGATGCACTAGCGAAGGGCAAAATGAAAATTGCTCATGATCAACGTGCAAAGGAACAATTCATAAAGGTTGGAGATACTGTTCTCGTTAAAAAGAAAAAAGAGGGAAAGCTAGATATGCCGTATGATACAAAAACCATATAACGTGATTAGTGTAAAAGGAACTATGGTAACAGCGAGTAATAGAGATCATAGTATAACACGTAATATGGCTTATTTCAAAGTGATTCCAACTAGTGTAGAAATGATGAAGTGCAAAGTCGTGCAAAAGAAAAAGAAAAAATGAGTTATAACTCGATAAACAATTCATCGAGGGATGTTTTTGTATTTAAGGACTCTCGTCCAAAACGTCATGTTAAACGCCCTACACGATATAATGATTAATTGTGTTCATATATAATGCAAAGTATTTACTTGTTATGCTGAACTAAATTTAATATTGTTTGAATAATGCAGATCTCTCATTCAATATTTTGTAACTTTGTATTACAGTTTCTTTCATGTTTGTTTAACATTGCATATGTATTTTTAACATTGAAATCCTTTGTGGTAAAGATTATTTAAATTCTTTGTGCTTAATTAATGTTAAATATATGCAATATCTCTTGATATGTTAATAACTTACTTTGTGTCAATAACTTTGCTTTGTGCTACAAGCATGGTAGACATCCTGTATTCATTCTTTTTAAAGAAAAGGAGGGATGTCATGTTCACAGAAAATGGTACCATCCGTTTTCTATGTGCGGCGGCTGGACGCCACTAGAGAAGGTAAATAGCGCACAGGACGCCTGCCAAGCTTGGGAGCTACTCTATCATGTAATCAGTTTAAGTATTAAAGTCAGTAACCAGGAATGACTTTACATCAACCTTACTACCAAGACTATCTCAGCTATACACAGACATCACAGTGTGCACCTTATTTGCTTATTCTTTTCGCTGTTTCGTCTGCCTTAGCTCCTTCATCTGTTGTATTTCCTCCCACAGTGACTCCACCTCTTTCCTCAGAGCTCCACATAGCTCCCTCACTAGCACCTGTTCACTCACTACATTTTCCATTTTCAGTATCAGGAGAATTGAAGCTCCAGGTACACACCCTCACACTATGACTAAACAATTGGACTGGAATTCTCTGGCCGGGCGTCGCACCTGGCAGTAGAAGTGGTCATCCAAGATATGTTCCGTGTTAATGTAGCAGATGTTTGTGGAGTGCAGCTTCTCACGAACCACCGGGGCTTGTTAAGTTCAGCTCTCCGACTGTTTATAAGGAACTAGTGGCCCGTTATGATGGTCATTCGTTCTCCCTCCCTGTTGACGGTGGTACTGTCCATGTTTCCGATCACTGCTGCTCTCTCACGTATGTGGCGTTGCATGGGGTCCCCTTCGAGTTCTCAGGAGGGTTGCTATGAGGGTTTACTTTGGTAAATATGGGACCGTGGTGTCCTTACGGATGAACACTATCTCTCTCCGTCTAAAATCTCCTGTTCCATCGACTGTCACGTTGATGGGTTACACCATGTGCACCTTCTACGCTTGACTGCCCTGGTCATGTTTTCGGTGTGGCCTTGACGGGCACAAGCAGCGGCCTGTTGTGGTGGGGCAGCGGCTCCCATGAATTTGTTTAGGGAGGAGGACTTTTCCCCCGTTGATGGCTCTGGTCCTGTCGCCTTGTGATGGTGTGGAGGGGGAGGCTTCCCTGCCATCTGCTGCGCCTGTGGTGTTGCGGGTTCCTCGGCCTGTGTGGACGAGTGCTCAGCTGGTGGTGTTGGTGTGAGGGTGGTGGTGCATGGGGCATGCCCTCGCAGGCAGTTTCCTCACCTCCGCCAGCTCCCTCACCTTCACCGGCTCTGCCTGCCCCGTCTTCTGTTTCAGTGTCGCCTGTGGAGTGTGGGCTTGTTCTTGTGGGAGTGCGATGTTGATGTGCAGGGGGCACGTGTGGGGTTGGCAGGTGACATGAATCCTGGAGTGGGCCCTACGATGGTAGTGGAGGAGATTCATGTGCCTCCTGCTGGCGCCGGCGCGGTGCCCCAGAGTTGGCCTCTGTTTCTCCTCCTGTGGTGGGTTCCCCGCTGCGGAGGGTGGTCCCCCCTCCTATGGCAGATGTTGCAGAAAACGGTGCAACCCGGGGCCATGTGATGGTTCTCAAGAAGGATGTCCGCCGTGGGAGTTCTTGCTGGTGCCCGGATTCGTGGCTGATGCTTCGGATGTGTTCCCTGTGGTGTTGCCCCCTTTGGTGCCACCTCCCGTGGTGCTGCCCGCTGTGTTGCCGCCCCGCCATGTTACCGCCCTCGTCCCCTGTGTTACCGCCCATGTGCATTTGTTCATCATGTCTTGCCTTTTTTGTATTTATTGTATTTCCTTTTCTTAATAAAGTTCTGTACCTCCCGCTTCCCGGTTCCTGTGTGTTCCGGTGTTGTCATACTGTGTGTATGGTTTTTTGGACTTTCCATGTAGCCCTTCTGGCTTGTTTCAATATTCCTCGCCTTGTTTCCATTGTGTCCCTGAATATATTTCTGTGTATATATTATGCGTTTCCTGGTTTGTGCCTATTTTGTATTTCTCTTGTACTGTTATTGTGTTTTTGATTATATACCATGTTTGATGCTCATTTTAAGCGTTTGGTAGCCCGGGTATGGGTTTTATTTCTGTTCCTCTGTAATGACCTTTCTTATTGTATTTATTGAATTTATTTCGATAAATAAAACTTCATCAGCACCAGCAGTCTCTAAATCAGTGGTACAAGATACAGCCGACCTCTGTACTTCATCTGGTGTTACAGCGATAGACGTCATCGATGTGTCAACCGCCTTACCCGACTCTACCTTACAGGAGCAGATCTGACAACCCTGAGTATTCCAGGTGCTCCCGAGTATTCCAGGCGCCCCAGAGTATTCCAGGCGCCCCAGAGTATTCCAGGCACTCCACAGTATTCGAGGTGGTCCAGAGGGCAGTAGTAGTAGTATCACTCTTTACTACAACGAGTGTTACTGGAGAGGATTAATGATATTCCTAGCGGGAGTATATCGACCGTTCCGCCCAAAAGTTATCATAGAACAATTCGATCTCAAACGGTTTCACCTTGATCTTATCAACAAACGTTACTATGAACTTTATCCTGACAATGACAGTGATATCTGCACCAGCTTAACGACGAGATCTAAAGCAAAGAAGAAGGCGAAGACGATGGTAAGTTAGAACCAATAAGTAGACTGGTAGGACTCTTCTTCTTCTTCTTGATAGTAGGTGCAGTTTGCATGAAGGGTTTTGTCCTCCCGATGACTGCACCAGTACAGATGTTGGTAGAGGCGTTTATGTTGAGGACGATAAGAGTTTCAAAAGTGCTTGTTGCGTTGTGCTGTAGACAGAGGAGCGGTGATTAAAACAGAGGTGTATGTTAGAGGGAGACTTGCCGCACCGTAGGGCGGTGTGTTGTGTTTATGGCGTCAGCTGATCTTAGGGCTGCGACGAGGCATTTGTTTTCTTTGTTTCGCTGTTGGTGGCGCCAGGTATAAATGTGGCACCGGTCAGATGTGACCCATTTGTTGGTTGACTGGAGATATTTAGCCAGTGCTTTGACTATTTGGTATTTTTCTTGTAACGAGTGTTCACCGCCTCCTAATATATGCTCGATGGTAAAGGTATTTAAGTGAAATAAGTACTTGTTTGAAATTTACTCTGGCACGAAAGAAGACAACACACACAGTAACTGGACTTGACTGTACACTAAAGCTGGACCTCTCTGGCGTTCTTGGTCTTTGGTGTGAGGGCCGGCTTGACTGGTACTCCTGCCGGCGGTGACGACACATCTATTTAATAATTCAGAAGGTGGGTTAAGCCGTGGCACTTTTTCTGTTACTACAACTTTTCTTCTCCAAGTCTATTCTTAAGCTATACCCACATCCCCTCTGACCCACTGGGTATATTGTTTTGTATGTATCGTTCGCTCGTTCAAAAGTGTTCCACAAGACTGCAAGCCAGCAACAAGGATAGTGTGTGTTCTCCCATTGTTAATTCGTACCGTTGAGGAATTAACATAATCTTTGACATAATCTTCCCAATTTCTGTTCCTGCAACACCAACTAACGCACCATCTTCTACTTGATCATTTGCAGAACCTGTTCTCTCCAGCAAAGTTTCTTTTCGTGACAAAAACCACTACATAATCTATAGAACCAGTTCTCTCTAACAAACTTTTTCGTCATGATAAGACCACTGCAACATGTGCAGAACCTGTTCTCAATAACCAAGTTTCTAAATAAGATTAAACCACTACACCCACTGCCTCAGTAGAGGCAGTGGGTGTAGTGGAGCTTCTTCCCAATC
The DNA here is from genome assembly GCA_020271785.1 of Procambarus virginalis. Lineage (NCBI taxonomy): Eukaryota > Metazoa > Arthropoda > Malacostraca > Decapoda > Cambaridae > Procambarus > Procambarus virginalis. The sequence goes on from WNGS01102166.1 coordinate 92,386, forward strand.
TTTGCTGACAGTTCAAGATCAAGCCACTTCATCCATTATACATCGAAGCATCAGATACCAAAACTACCTATTCCTCCGGAATACTAATAGCCACTTAATTGGACAGAATATATTACCTATTAAATACCAGCAGGAATGTTCTCAATATATTGTGCTCCTGACCCCAGCTCCACAAGCCAGGATGGTATCATGTGACAGCGACACAAACCGTGTAACGACAAGCTAGACCCTCATGAAGAACAAAAAGAAGAAGAAAATTCAATATCCTCAAAAATGAAGGCCTACGAAGAAATTCTACACTACCGTGCCTTCTATACCGTCTCCCAGTCAAGTCAGTCAAGCAGCTGGGTCAAGCCCTGGCACTTGTCCTCCACCTACGGCAACTCCTCTCCCCCAGCTATACATTAACTGTACCCACTTCCTGCTCCTCTACTGGGATTCATAGCAGTATTTAAGTTCAAGTTCAGTGGTGTAGCTTTCTTTCCGTCGGTGACGGAGAGGCCACATCCCTTCGCTCCTCCTGGGTAGTCACTTCTTGTATTCAGGTGTGCCATGATTATTATCACCAGACCGAGCTGGACCTGCGTCTTCCAGTCTTGATGCTTTGTTCCTGAATGAATTGCACCTGCTACGAGTTTCCTCAAGTTTTTTTGGGACAAAGGCCACCAAGTTGGGAAAGGGCAGCCAAAGTGCTTCCACTCTCTTCTCTGGCACATGCCCAAGTGAGTTTCATCCAGTACCCGGGAGCCAATCTTAGGGGGCGGGTGTGGGGGAGCCATAAACAAAACGTCTTCGTATTGTTGAACGTTCCTTGAAATTGTAGTAAATAAATAAACCCGAAATAAATATATTCCCGAAAATAAATGAACCACTTTTTAATTCGCTTCTCACAATACAGCTATTACACACACCCGGGTTACAGTCAGTCCAAACTGTGTAGAATAACTCTGAAGCAGCACAAGTTGGATCATACGAGGGACTCCTCGTAGTATGTGGGGAAGTCTCACATAGTCAATATACCTTTTCCTGAATAAATATCTTATCTTATTCATTTTGAAATTGCTTTGCAACAAGTAACATTTACGAATATAGTTGATATACTTTATAAGATAAAAGATTATTAAGACCTAATTACACTAATATTCAGCACATAATAGTATGTATACTTGAGCAAATAATTACGAGAGAGACATTATACAAATGTGGCAAATGTCCGATCATATTACGTGTGGAATTCTTTGCCATTTGAATATTATCGTATACTCAACATGCATTACAGCATGATAAATGTTTAAAGAAAAAATAATTTGCTTCCTAAAACTTTTACAACTCTAATGGGCAAACAAATAATACATATTCCGTCATCAATTGTTTAACCAACAACGTAGAGAGAATACTTCGCTTTTTGGTTGAAAACTATACGTGATTTACCTAAGGGCCACTAACACTCTTGTAGTATTGACAATGACCGGAAGCTGGCGGCTTGTCAAAGCTCTCCCATTTTATCCAGAGGATTTTTGCCAGCTGGAGTCTTACAATTCGGCAGTGTTTTGGCCTTTATACCTTCAGCTGGTAGGCAGTTCCACGGGTCCATAACCGTTTTATTGAAAAAGTATCGCATATTTACTCCCCAACATTGTGGCTAGTTGAGCTGGATGGAATTCGTAGTTCCTTGAGTATGTTACGTCCAACCTTTTGAAGAAGTCGTCTGGATCAAAATCCTCCTTACTAATCAATACTTTAAAAGTATCGGATCCTATCTATATTTAAGATTTCTTCACATTAGAGATCTAAACAACTTTGGATTTCTAGAATCAATTGGTAGTTTCACAGATCAAATATGTCATATATATTTATATATAGATTTTAATTATGTGCAATACTAGTGTGTTCGCCAGCGGCCCATATTGTTTAGGTGTCATAACGACTTACCGAATAAAAACACCGTGTGTGTAACCTCTCGGACTCTGAACCTCAGTGAGCCAGATGGTGGGCCCCTCAGTAAGCCAGATGGTGGGCCCCTCAGTGAGCCAGATGGTGGGCCCCTCAGTGAGCCAGATGGTGGGCCCCTCAGTGAGCCAGATGGTGGGCCCCTCAGTGAGCCAGATGGTGGGCCCCTCAGTGAGCCAGATGGTGGGCCCCTCAGTGAGCCAGATGGTGGGCCCCTCAGTGAGCCAGATGGTGGGCCCCTCAGTGAGCCAGATGGTGGGCCCCTCAGTGAGCTAGATGGTGGGCCCCACAGTGAGCTAGATGGTGGGCCCCACAGCGAGCCAGATGGTGGGCCCCTCAGTGAGCCAGATGGTGGGCCCCTCAGTGAGCCAGATGGTGGGCCCCTCAGTGAGCCAGATGGTGGGCCCCTCAGTGAGCCAGATGGTGGGCCCCTCAGTGAGCCAGATGGTGGGCCCCACAGTGAGCCAGATGGTGGGCCCCACAGTGAGCCAGATGGTGGGCCCTCAGTGAGCCAGATGGTGGGCCCCTCAGTGAGCCAGATGGTGGGCCCCACAGTGAGCCAGATGGTGGGCCCCACAGTGAGCCAGATGGTGGGCCCCTCAGTGAGCCAGATGGTGGGCCCCTCAGTGAGCCAGATGGTGGGCCCCTCAGTGAGCCAGATGGTGGGCCCTTCAGTGAGCCAGATGGTGGGCCCCACAGTGAGCCAGATGGTGGGCCCCACAGTGAGCCAGATGGTGGGCCCCTCAGTGAGCCAGATGGTGGGCCCCTCAGTGAGCCAGATGGTGGGCCCCTCAGTGAGCCAGATGGTGGGCCCCTCAGTGAGCCAGATGGTGGGCCCCTCAGTGAGCCAGATGGTGGGCCCCTCAGTGAGCCAGATGGTGGGCCCCACAGTGAGCCAGATGGTGGGCCCCACAGTGAGCCAGATGGTGGGCCCTACAGTGAGCCAGATGGTGGGCCCCACAGTGAGCCAGATGGTGGGCCCCACAGTGAGCCAGATGGTGGGCCCCACAGTGAGCCAGATGGTGGGCCCCACAGTGAGCCAGATGGTGGGCCCCAAGTGAGCCAGATGGTGGGCCACAAGTGAGCCAGATGGTGGGCCCCAAGGTGAGCCAGATGGTGGGCCCCACTGTGAGCCAGATGGTGGGCCCCTCAGTGAGCCAGATGGTGGGCCCCTCAGTGAGCCAGATGGTGGGCACCTCAGTGAGCCAGATGGTGGGCCCCTCAGTGAGCCAGATGGTGGGCCCCTCAGTGAGCCAGATGGTGGGCCCCTCAGTGAGCCAGATGGTGGGCCACTCAGTGAGCCAGATGGTGGGCCCCTCAGTGAGCCAGATGGTGGGCCCCTCATTGAGCTAGATGGTGGGCCCCACAGTGAGCCAGATGGTGGGCCCCACAGTGAGCCAGATGGTGGGCCCCTCAGTGAGCCAGATGGTGGGCCCCACAGTGAGCCAGATGGTGGGGCACACAGTGAGTCAGATGGTGGGCCCACCAGTGAGCCAGATGGTGGGCCCCACAGTGAGCCAGATGGAGGGCCCCACAGTGAGCCAGATGGTGGGCCCCACATTGAGCCATTTGGTGGGCCCCACATTGAGCCGGATGGTGGGTCCCACAGTGAGCCAGATGGTGGGCCCCACAGTGAGCCAGATGGTGGGCCCCACAGTGAGCCAGATGGTGGGCCCCACAGTGAGCCAGATGGTGGGCCCCACAGTGAGTCAGATGGTGGGCCCCACAGTGAGCCAGATGGTGGGCCCCTCAGTGAGCCAGATGGTGGACCCCACAGTGAGCCAGATGGTGGGCCTCACAGTGAGCCAGATGGTGGGCCCCACAGTGAGCCAGATGGTGGGCCCCACAGTGAGCCAGATGGTGGGCCCCACAGTAAGCCAGATGGTGGACCCCACATTGAGCCAGATGGTGGACCCCTCAGTGAGCCAGATGGTGGACCCCTCAGTGAGCCAGATGGTGGACTCCACAGTGAGCCAGATGGTGGGCCCTACAGTGAGCCAGATGGTGGGCCCCACATTGAGCCAGATGGTGGGCCCCACAGTGAGCCGGATGGTGGGCCCCACAGTGAGCCAGATGGTGGGCCCCACTGTGAGCCAGATGGTGGCCCCCTCAGTGAGCCAGATGGTGGGCCCCTCAGTGAGCCGGATGGTGGGCCCCTCAGTGAGCCAGATGGTGGGCCCCTCAGTGAGCCAGATGGTGGGAACCTCAGTGAGCCAGATGGTGGGCCCCTCAGTGAGCCAGATGGTGAGCCCCTCAGTGAGCCAGATGGTGGGCCCCACTGTGAGCCAGATGGTGGGCCCCTCAGTGAGCCAGATGGTGGGCCCCTCAGTGAGCCAGTTTTTGGGCCCACAGTGAGCCAGATGGGGGACCCTCAGTAAACCAGATGGTATGCCCCTCAGTGAGCCAGATGGGGGGCCCCTCAGTGAGCCAGATGGTGGGCCCCTCAGTGACCCAGATGGTGGCCCCCTCAGTGAGCCAGATGGTGGGCCCCTCAGTGAGCCAGATGGTGGGCCCCTCAGTGAGCCAGTTTTTGGGCCCCACAGTGAGCCAGATGGGGGACCCTCAGTAAACCAGATGGTGGGCCCCTCAGTGAGCCAGATAATGGGCCCCTCAGTGAGCCAGATGGTGGGCCCCTCAGTGACCCAGATGGTGGCCCCCTCAGTGAGCCAGATGGTGGGCCCCTCAGTGAGCCAGATGGTGGGCCCCACAGTGAGCCAGATGGTGGGCCCCACAGTGAGCCAGATGGTGGGCCCCACAGTGAGCCAGATGGTGGGCCCCACAGTGAGCCAGATGGTGGGCCCCAAGTGAGGCAGATGGTGGGCCCCAATGTGAGGCAGATGGTGGGCCCCAGGTGAGCCAGATGGTGGGCCCCTCAGTGAGCCAGATGGTGGGCCCCTCAGTGAGCCAGATGGTGGGCCCTCAGTGAGCCAGATGGTGGGCCCCTCAGTGAGCCAGATGGTGGGCCCCTCAGTGAGCCAGATGGTGGGCCCCTCAGTGAGCCAGATGGTGGGCCCCTCAGTGAGCCAGATGGTGGGCCCCTCAGTGAGCCAGATGGTGGGCCCCTCAGTGAGCCAGATGGTGGGCCCCTCAGTGAGCCAGATGGTGGGCCCCACAGAGCCAGATGGTGGGCCCCACAGTGAGCCAGATGGTGGGCCCCTCAGTGAGCCAGATGGTGGGCCCCACAGTGAGCCAGATGGTGGGCCCACAGTGAGCCAGATGGTGGGCCCCACAGTGAGCCAGATGGTGGGCCCCTCAGTGAGCCAGATGGTGGGCCCCGCAGTGAGCCAGATGGTGGGCCCACAGTGAGCCAGATGGTGGGCCCCTCAGTGAGCCAGATGGTGGGCCCCGCAGTGAGCCAGATGGTGGGCCCCACAGTGAGCCAGATGGTGGGCCCCACAGTGAGCCAGATGGTGGGCCCCACAGTGAGCCAGATGGTGGGCCCACAGTGAGCCAGATGGTGGGCCCCACAGTGAGCCAGATGGTGGGCCCCACAGTGAGCCAGATGGTGGGCCCCACAGTGAGCCAGATGGTGGGCCCCACAGTGAGCCAGATGGTGGGCCCCTCAGTGAGCCAGATGGTGGGCCCCACAGTGAGCCAGATGGTGGGCCCTACAGTGAGTCAGATGGTGGGCCCCACAGTGAGCCAGATGGTGGGCCCCTCAGTGAGCCAGATGGTGGCCCCACAGTGAGCCAGATGGTGGGCCCCACAGTGAGCCAGATGGTGGGCCCCACAGTGAGCCAGATGGTGGGCCCCACAGTGAGCCAGATGGTGGGCCCCACAGTGAGCCAGATGGTGGGCCCCACAGTGAGCCAGATGGTGGGCCCCACAGTGAGCCAGATGGTGGACCCCTCAGTGAGCCAGATGGTGGGCCCCACAGTGAGCCAGATGGTGGGCCCCACAGTGAGCCAGATGGTGGGCCCCACAGTGAGCCAGATGGTGGGCCCCACAGTGAGCCAGATGGTGGGCCCCACAGTGAGCCAGATGGTGGGCCCCACAGTGAGCCAGATGGTGGCCCCCTCAGTGAGCCAGATGGTGGGCCCTCAGTGAGCCAGATGGTGGGCCCCTCAGTGAGCCAGATGGTGGGCCCCTCAGTGAGCCAGATGGTGGCCCCTCAGTGAGCCAGATGGTGGGCCCCTCAGTGAGCCAGATGGTGGGCCCCTCAGTGAGCCAGATGGTGGGCCCCCAGTGAGCCAGATGGTGGGCCCCTCAGTGAGCCAGATGGTGGGCCCCTCAGTGAGCCAGATGGTGGGCCCCACAGTGAGCCAGATGGTGGGCCCCTCAGTGAGCCAGATGGTGGGCCCCTCAGTGAGCCAGATGGTGGGCCCCTCAGTGAGCCAGATGGTGGGCCCCTCAGTGAGCCAGATGGTGGGCCCCTCAGTGAGCCAGATGGTGGGCCCCTCAGTGAGCCAGATGGTGGGCCCCTCAGTGAGCCAGATGGTGGGCCCTCAGTGAGCCAGATGGTGGGCCCCCAGTGAGCCAGATGGTGGGCCCCACAGTGAGCCAGATGGTGGGCCCCTAGTGAGCCAGATGGTGGGCCCCACAGTGAGCCAGATGGTGGGCCCACAGTGAGCCAGATGGTGGGCCCCACAGTGAGCCAGATGGTGGGCCCCACAGTGAGCCAGATGGTGGGCCCCACAGTGAGCCAGATGGTGGCCCCACAGTGAGCCAGATGGTGGGCCCCACAGTGAGCCAGATGGTGGGCCCCACAGTGAGCCAGATGGTGGCCCCACAGTGAGCCAGATGGTGGGCCCCACAGTGAGCCAGATGGTGGGCCCCACAGTGAGCCAGATGGTGGGCCCCACAGTGAGCCAGATGGTGGGCCCCACAGTGAGCCAGATGGTGGGCCCCACAGTGAGCCAGATGGTGGGCCCCTCAGTGAGCCAGATGGTGGGCCCCACATTGAGCCAGATGGTTGGGTACCACAGTGGCCAGATGGTGGGCCCCACAGTGAGCCAGATGGTGGGCCCACCAGTGAGCCAGATGGTGGGCCCACCAGTGAGCCAGATGGTGGGCCCACCAGTGAGCCAGATGGTGGGCCCACCAGTGAGCCAGATGGTGGGCCCAACTGTAGCCAGATGGAGGGCCCCACAGTGACCAGATGGTGGGCCCCACAGTGAGCCAGATGGTAGGCCCCACATTGAGCCAGATGGTGGGTCCCTCAGTGAGCCAGATGGTGGGCCCCACAGTGAGGCAGATGGTGGGCCCCACAGTGAGCCAGATGGTGGGCCCCTCAGTGAGCCAGATGGTGGGCCCACATTGAGCCAGATGGTGGGCCCCACAGTGAGCCAGATGGTGGGCCCCACAGTGAGCCAGATGGTGGGCCCAACATTGAGCCAGATGGTGGGCCCCACAGTGAGCCAGATGGTGGGCCCAACATTGAGCCAGATGGTGGTTCCCACAGTGAGCCAGATGGTGGGCCCCACAGTGAGCCAGATGGTGGGCCCCACAGTGAGGCAGATGGTGGGCCCCACAGTGAGCCAGATGGTGGGCCCCTCAGTGAGCCAGATGGTGGGCCCTCAGTGAGCCAGATGGTGGGCCCCACAGTGAGCCAGATGGTGGGCCCTACAGTGAGCCAGATGGTGGGCCCAACATTGAGCCAGATGGTGGGCTCCACAGTGAGCCAGATGGTGGGCCCTACAGTGAGCCAGATGTTGGGCCCCACAGTAAGCCAGATGGTGGACCCCACATTGAGCCAGATGGTGGAGCCCTCAATGAGCCAGATGGTGGACCCCACAGTGAGCCAGATGGTGGGCCCTACAGTGAGCCAGATGGTGGGCCCCTCAGTGAGCCTGATGGTGGGTCTCTCAGTGAGCCAGATGGTGGGCCCCACAGTGAGCCAGATGGGGGGCCCCTCAGTGAGCCTGATGGTGGGCCCCTCAATGAACCAGATGGTGGGCCCCTCAATGAGCCAGATGGTGGGCCCCTCAATGAGCCAGATGGTAGGCCCTCAGTGAGCCAGATGCCGGGCCACACAGTGAGCAAGATGGTGGGCCCCTCAGTGAGCCAGATGGCGGGCCTCTCTTAGCCAGATGGTGGGCCCCTCATTGAGCCAGATGGTGGGCCCCACAGTGAGCCAGATGGCGGGCTTCTCCTAGCTTGATGGTGGGCGGACACTTTGTTCCCATCTACACTTTGTTTTTCTGTTTTCAATGCAATGAAAGCAATGGACAACCTGTTGTGCGGAGCCTCCTGAACATAGAAATGCTAAAAACATTGTTATAGGTAAAATGCAAGTCACAAAATGCTGGCAATATTATTCTCCATGAAAAATATGAATATTCTTATTGGGTCAGTAATAATCTACTGTGCCTTCTTGGATTCCTTGTTGGAGTAATTTCCAATGTCATTCTCCTCACAAACGAAATCAGCCCAGTTTATTCTGCTTTTACTTCAGTAACGAGTATGTTACAGAACCTGCTACCTTTAGGTATATATATATACTCTAATTATCAATTTAACTGTATGTCTACATTTTGTATTCATATCAACCTTCAATGTAGTATTTGCTAATCATCCATTACTATTCCCTTATCATTAGTGGGGTAATTGGATTGGAACATTGATTTCATGTGAAATGCCAGGCATCAGGACCTGGTGTAATGCCAGGCACCAGGACCTGGTGTAATGCCAGGCACCAGGACCTGGTGTAATGCCAGGCACCAGGACCTGGAGTAATGCCAGGCACCGGGACCTGGTGTAATGCCAGGCACCAGGACCTGGTGTAATGCCAGGCACCAGGACCTGGTGTAATGCCAGACACCAGGTCCAGGTGTAATGCCAGGCACCAGTACCAGGTGTAATGCCAGGCACCAGGACCTGGTGTAATGCCAGGCACCAGGACCTGGTGTAATGCCAGGCACCAGGACCTGGTGTAATGCCAGGCACCAGGACCTGGTGTAATGCCAGACACCAGGTCCAGGTGTAATGCCAGGCACCAGTACCAGGTGTAATGCCAGGCACCAGGACCTGGTGTAATGCCAGGCACCAGGACCTGGTGTAATGCCAGGCACCAGGACCTGGTGTAATGCCAGGCACCAGTACCAGGTGTAATGCCAGGCACCTGAACCTGGTGTAATGCCAGGCACCAGGACCTGGTGTAATGCCAGGCACCAGGACCAGGTGTAATGCCAGGCACCAGGACCTGGTGTAATGCCAGGCACCAGGACCTGGTGTAATGCCAGGCACCTGAACCTGGTGTAATGCCAGGCACCTGGAACTGAAAAATTTTGATCAAACCACTCTAGAAAGTGAAGAGACGACGACTTTTCGGTCCATCGTGGACCTCAACCAAGACAGACCGAAAAGTCGTTGTCTTTTTACTTTCTAATGTGTTTTGGTGTACATGACAATATTCAGTTTCCTTATTGTTATGACCCCGTGTAGCCTGGGCGGAATGAGTCTACCCTCTTAGAGAGTTATTTTACCTACCGGACCTGATTGAGAGGTCAGAGGAAAGATTTAAATATTAAAGTGTATAAACGTCAGTGAGTAATCTCAGAATATGAGCAGAGGATGGCGATGATTATGAATGACATGGAATGAGATGTCGATACTTTAGTGACATGATGTGGGGTAAGCAGGGAATCATGACCATACTTGAGTCACAGAAGTCGTGAGAGAGGGTTGTGCTTCATTGAGCTCCTGGCAGTAGGAGGATCCCTAACTATGTGCTCC
>WNGS01102170.1:0-5000 GCA_020271785.1 Procambarus virginalis
TGGGAAACAGAACTCGGAACCCAGTCCGTACAAGACATGATGGACTATGTCACCCAAAAATGTCAGGAGGCTGTAAACAGGTTTGTCCCAGCCCGACATGAAAAAACAGAGAGCAAAAGGAAGAATCCTTGGTTTAAATCAGGGAATGTATGAAAGCAAAGGAAGCTGAACAAAAGGGCATGGAGGAACTTCCGTAATAACAGACACCAGAAAGTAGAGAGAACTACCAGAAGCAACCAGGAACGAGTATGTTAGTGTGAGAAGAGCAGCTGAGAAAAGGTATGAAAATGATATAGCTAAATAAAGCCAATAGGACTGACCCAAGAGCTTACGTACACAGCAACATCAGGAGGAAGACAACAGTGAAGGAACAGGTTAGATGACACTTAGGGTGGGGCGAGGACAGGTGAACAGAGAATGACAAAGAGGTTGTGAAGAACTCAACAAAAGGTCCAGGAGGTCCTTTACAATAAAACAGGGAGATATCACGGGCGCTGGGAGAGGTGGCAGCAAACTAGGGTTTGGTGGACCTGGATAGGTTTCGGAAATTACACCACGAATGATGGTTCAACAAAATGGCATCCTATTGGAAGCTGGTATGTGAGAAAAAGTCGTTGGGCCGGATTGGCTATATCTCGCAATGGGCTAATTGAATGGAGAGCACTTTTGCTTCACCACTCTCCCCTATAGTGTATAGTTAAGTTAACTGGGAAAACGGGGGACCTATCCAAGAAATATGGAAGGGACTGCTTAATTGTATGAACCTAATATTACAAAAAGTGCGGACAGGCAACATGGCTACCCTGAATACTACAGGCCAGTTTTCCTGTTAAACACCTGAATACCACGTGCAAGGTGATGGACAAGAATTGTGAGCCCTAAAACTAGCACACACAATGCGTGTGGAGATTTTTGGAAGACTACGTGAACAAACCCATCCAACATGGGTTCCCAGGGAGGGTAAATTTCTTGCCTGTTTACAGGCTTGATAGCAATATTCTGACATTCCAGTGTGACAAAAAAATTAACGCAAGGACAAGGAAGAAAACGGGTGGGGCGGAACGCATTTTTTTGTTGGGGACTGTCGAAAGCCTTTGACACAGTACCCCACAAAAGTGTTAGATGCATAAGCTGAGAAACGGCATGGAGTAAAACTGGTCGGCCGCGTGTTTTTTGCTCCTAGTGGAGTAAGGGGGAGTACCTAGTAATAGGAAGCCGAGTATTTACAGTGAGGGTTGACGACCTCACGGACTGGGTTGACAGTTCACCAGGTGAGAACGCCCACAGGGCTTCTGTACTTCGGAACCCCCTATCCTGTTTCTGATTATATGTAAATGGATTCTCCTGAGATGGGTATAGCGACTCCATGTCCTCTCAATTGTTTGCTGTACGGCACGGCCAAAAATTATGAGAAGAATTAGGACAACGGCAGGGAGGACAGGCTTGAGGTCTTTCAGAGAATGACCTGGAACAACGGCTGCAGGGAATGGTCGAAACAAATGGCGTTTAGAGTTTAACCCAAGCAAAATGGTTAATTGGTAACTGAAGATTGGGTAGAAGCAGGGAAAACCAGATTACAATCCCGTGTACCTATTGGGGAGATGAAAAAAACTTCAAGAAGCCCAGGAGCCAGAGAAAAAGGACCTGGGCGGTTGATAATGCACCGCCAGAACCTGTCCCTGAAGCTACTATCAAGAGGATAACAACATCACGCAAGCATATGCCAGTTTGGACTCCAACTAAAGAACTGGCCTTTAGAACTCTGTGTAAGGGAATCTTTCAGAACATTATATACCACACATATGTCGCGACCCAATTCTTGGAGTTCTTAGCGGGCCATCCAAGGCATTGCGAGTTCCCCTCCATATCTAGTCAAGCATTAATGGAATTAAAACTTAGGAAAAGGTTTCAACCAGGTTTTTGCCCCGACTAGTTAACCAGAGACCTGAGAGGTATGCACGCTAATCGAGGAGATGAGGACTACAGGAATTAAACCTCACTTCGTTGGAAGACAGAAGGAATTAGGGGGGACATGATCACACACCAACATTCAAGATCTCTCAAGGGGAATCGACAGGTTGATAAGAACAGGCTGTTAACACAAGGGGCTCACACGCACTAGGGGACACAGGTGGAAACTGAGTGCCCAAATGAACCACAGAGATATGAAAGAACTTTTTAGTGTCAGAGTGGTTGATGAATGGAATGCATTAGGAGCGATGTGGTGGAGGCTGACTCCATACACAGTTTACAAGTGTAGATATGATAGAGCCCATAGGCTCAGAAACTGTACACCTGTTGATTGCGGTTGAGAGGGGGACCAAAGAGCCACAGCTCAACCCCCGCAAGCACAACTAAGTAGAGTACAAACTAGGTGAGTACATACACACACACACCACACACCACACACACACACACCACACACACACCTACACACACACACCCACACACACACAGTAGTGGGAAAATGGAATGCACTTAAGGAACAGGTTGTGGAAGCCAATACTATTCATAATTTTAAAACCAGGTATGATAGGGAATGGGATTAGGAGTCATGTCATTGCTGTAAACAACTGTGCTCGAAAGGCGGGATCCAAGAGTCAATGCTCGTCCTCAAGACGGACATATAGGGGAGTACCTATAGGTGAGTACACACACACACACACACACACACACACACACACAACACACACACACACACATCCCACACCTCATCTCTATGAGGAGATAAGAAAATTCCTAACAGACATATCATGGGAAACAGAGCTCAGGGGAAAAGACGGCCCAAGATATGGGACTACAATCACGCAAAAGTGCAAGGAAGCAGCAAACAAGTTTGTCCCAGCCCAAAAGGAAAAACAGTGAAATGAAGATGAGAACACCCATGGTTTTAATTCAGAGATGTAAAGGGCATAAAAGGGCATGGGAGAAACTATAGGAATAACAGGACACTGGAGAGCAGAGAAAGATACCAGAATGCCAGGATGAATATGTCAGGATGAGAAGAGAGACCGCGAAAGACAATACGAAAACCACATCGCAAGCAAGGCAAACGACTCTGCCTAATTGCTGACTAGCCACATCAGGAGAAAAACAACAGTAAAGGAACAGGTTATGAAATTAAGGATAGGGGCAGAAGGATCACTACAAACGCAAGGAGTATGTGAGGAACTGAATAAGAAATTCCAAGAGGTCTTGGAAACCCCAGAACAAAGAAATCCCAGAGTTAAGAGAGGGCATAGCTAACCAGGAACCACTGGAAGAGTTTGACGTTACAAGCGGGGAAGTAAGAAATTGTTTACCCGAGTTGGATGTGACAAAGGCTATAGGCCCAGATGGAATCTCTCCTTGGATACTTAAGGAAGGAGCAGAAGAACTGTGCCACCCACTCTCCTTAGTGTATAAAAAATCTCTGGCAACAGGCAAACTTGCCAGAAACTTTGGAAGCAGCTAATTTAGTCCGATATACAAGAAAGGGGATAGACGGAGGCACTGAACTACAGGCCCAGTGTCCCTAACCTGCATACCATGCAAGCTAATAGGAGAAGATTGTGCGAAGAAAGCTAGTGGAGCCACCTGGAGCGAAAGAACTTTGTAACACAGTCACCAGACACTGATTCAGGGATGGCAGGTCCCTGCCTCACAGGGTTACTTGAATTCTACGACCAGGCAACAAAAATAAGGCAAGAAAGAGAAGGGTGTGGCAGATTGCATATTTTTGGAATGTCAGAAAGCCTTGATACAGTGCCACACAAGAGGTAGTGAAAAAGCTGGAGATGCAGGCTGGAGTGAAAGGAAGGTACTCCGTTGGATACAGGAGTATAGCAACAGGAGACAAAGAGTCAGTGTGAGGGGTGAGTCTCAGATTGGCGAGACTTTACGAGTGGTTGTCCCGCAGGGGGTCAGTCCTTGGACCTATACTGTTTCTGATATATGTAAATGATCTCCCATAGGGGTATAGAATCGTTTCTCTCAATGTTTGCCGATGATGCAAAAATTATGAGGAGGATTGAAACTGAGGACGATAGTAGGAGGCTACAAGACGACCTAGACAGACTGCGTGAATGGTCCAACAAATGGGTGTTGAAGTTCAACCCGAGTAAATGCAAAGTACAGTAATGAAACTAGGCAGTGGAAACAGGAGGCCAGACACAGGATACAGAATAGGAGATGAAGTACTTAATGAAACGGACAGAGAGAAAGATCTAGGAGTTGATATCACACCAAACCTCTCTCCTGAAGCCCACATAAAAAGGATAACATCTGCGGCATATGCGAGGCTGGCTAACATCAGAACAGCGTTCAGGACCTGTGTAAGGAATCATTCAGAATCTTGTACACCACATATGTAAGACCAATCCTGGAGTATGCAGCCCCAGCATGGAGCCCGTACCTGTCAAGCACAAGACGAGCTGGAAAAAGTCCAAAGGTATGCCACTAGACTAGTCCCAGAACTAAGAGGCATGAGTTACGAGGAAAGGCTGCGGGAAATGCACCTTACGACACTGGAAGACAGAAGAGTAAGGGGGAGATATGATCACAACCTACAAAATCTGCAGAGGAATCGACCGGGTAGACAAGGACAAACTATTCAACACTGTGGGACGCAAACAAGGGGACACAGGTGGAAACTGAGTACCCACATGAGTCACAGAGATGTTAGAAGGAACTTTTTTCAGTGTCAGAGTAGTTAACGGATGGAAAGCTTTTTAGGCAGTGATGTGGTGGAGGCTGACTACCATACACAGTTTCTAAGTGTAGATATGATAGAGCACCGAGTAGGCCTGGAATCTGTACACACGGTTGATTGACAGTTGAGAGGCGGGACCAAAGAGCCAAAGCTCCACCCCCGCAAGCACAAATAGTGAGTACACACACACACTACACACACACACACACCACACACACACACACACAACCACACACACACACACACAGTACACAGTACACAATGAAGAGGAACAGCCTACCTGTGACGACGCGCGAAAGAGACCTGGGTG
>WNGS01102170.1:7500-14194 GCA_020271785.1 Procambarus virginalis
CTCTCTCTCTCTCTCTCCTCTCCCCCCTTCACTCTTATCTCTCTCCCCACCCCCCCCTTCTCTCTTATCTCTCTCAAGAATCTCCCACCTCTATCTCTCTCATAGGGAGAAAACATATCTGGGAGACTGACTCAGGGAAGCAGCCACAGGAAGACAAACATGGGAGGGACCAACTCAGAGGGTGGGGTGGAACAGGAAGCCTGGATTAAGGGAATATTCCAGCAAATGTGGGATTAATTCAGTGAAGGACTAAGGGTAATAAGGGAGACAGTAACCAACCTGCAGGATGAATTAAGGGCAGCAAAGGAGGAGATAAGAAGCCTGAAGAAGACTCCCTCCCCAATATAAGACACGAACCGTGCCTCAGGGAGATGGGAATGCTACTGTTGAGAGGAATTCTTCTCCACAACGCTCTTTTGCAGAACTGCTTAAAAAGAGCCCCGAAGCTAGGTCTGCAGTTAGGGAAGTTGCCATGGAAGTGACTTCTCAGGAAGCAGCTAAATGTACTAGCCAGCTGATAGAGCAGAAAAGAGCAGTAGTAATAGTAGGCATTAAGAAGCAAACAGGGACCGGTCCAGTGGACAGGAGAGACAAGGACAAAAATGTAGTTAATGAGATCCTTAAAGGACTAAAGACGGAGAAGGCTGACCAAAATATCGAAAAGGTTTTCAGGATCAGACGGTACACCAAGGACAGAGACCGACTGATAAAGGTGGTATTCACAAGCAAGAGACTTGTTAGCAAGGAAGAGTGGACTAGCAAATGTACAGAAGTTCAAAAAAGTATTTTTACAGAGGGATATGACAAGGGACGAGAGTAGGAAGGCAGCATTCGCGAGGATGGAGTGCAGGGAGAGAGAAAGGAATCAGGGAGTCACAATCCCGAGCCCTACAATCCCAGAAGGGAGCGGGGAACCCTCCACAAGCAGCTCAACAGACACAGTGAGAGAAGCATCTCCCCCATCCTCCACCCAATAGATGCCCTACCTGCCCCAACCCCTGGTGCCCAAGGTACCCACTTTAGGTACCCTCCCCCACTCCCCCTTCCCAGGAACTCCCATCTCCCCCACCCCACCAGGCCCTCCCTAATCCCCCATGCCCTCTCTTCTCCCAGACCCCCAATCCCTCCATTCTCACCCCCCAACTCTCCAGTATCCCCCACCCGCTTGAGGCCTTCCTTCTCCCCACTCTCCTAAACCCTTCCTGCTCCCCCACTCTCCTAAGCCCTCCCTTCTTCCTCAACCCCCTCAGCACTCCCTTTCCCTCAACCTCACTCCCCAAGGCCTCCTCCCTGTTATACACCCCAAGCCCCCTGTGGTGTCTGTGTATAGCTGAGATAGTCTTGGTAGTAAGGTTGATGTAAAGTCATTCCTGGTTACTGACTTTAATACTAAAAGACGATTACATGATAGAGTAGCTCCCAAGCTTGGCAGGCGTCCTGTGCGCTGTTTACCTTCTCTAGTAGCGTCCAGCCGCCGCACATAGAAAACGGATGGTACCATTTTCTGTGAACATGACATCCCTCCTTTTCTTTAAAAAGAATGAATACAGGATGTCTACCATGCTTGTAGCACAAAGCAAAGTTATTGACACAAAGTAAGTTATTAACATATCAAGAGATATTGCATACATTTAACATTAATTAAACACACAAAGAATTTAAACAATCTTTACCACAAATTTCAATGTTAAAAATACATATGCAATGTTAAACAAACATGAAAGAAACTGTAATACAAAGTTACAAAATATTGAATGAGAGATCTGCATTATTCAAACAATATTAAATTTAGTTTAGCATAACAAGTAAATACTTTGCATTACATAGGAACACAATTAATCATCATATCGTGTAGGGCGTTTAACATGACGTTTTGGACGAGAGTCCCCAAGTACAAGAACATCCCCCGATGAATTGTTTATCGAGTTATAACTCATTTTTTCTTTTTCTTTTGCACAACTTTGCACTTCATCATTTTCTACACTATTTGGAATCACTTTGAAATAAGCCATATTACGTGTTATACTATGATCTCTATTACTCGCTGTTACCATAGTTCCTTTCACACTAATCACTTTATATGGTTTTGTATCATACGGCATATCTAACTTTCCCTCTTT
Source organism: Procambarus virginalis (assembly GCA_020271785.1). Taxonomy (NCBI): domain Eukaryota; kingdom Metazoa; phylum Arthropoda; class Malacostraca; order Decapoda; family Cambaridae; genus Procambarus; species Procambarus virginalis. The sequence goes on from WNGS01102170.1 coordinate 9,621, forward strand.
TTTCTTTTTAACGAGAACAGTATCTCCAACCTTTATGAATTGTTCCTTTGCACGTTGATCATGAGCAATTTTCATTTTGCCCTTCGCTAGTGCATCCTTCTGAGCGAGACGTTTATCCGTTACCTTGGCTGGCATGACAGGTAGTGCGATTCTCATAGGACGTCCAAATAAAAGTTCGCCAGGCGACTTGCCCAGTGTTCCATGCGGTGTTGCACGGTAGTTCCTGAGAAAAGCATACATAGCTTGTTTCCAGGATCGTCCTTCGGCATGAGCACAGCGTACAGCTTTCATGAGAGGTTGCATGAATCTCTCTACTTCTCCATTTGCTTGAGGATGTAGTGGCATCACACGGCGGTGTTTGAATCCAATATGCTCAGCAAAGTTGACAAAGTCTTGTCCATTGAATGGCGGTCCATTGTCCGTCTTGACAACTTCAGGAATGCCAAAGTTTGAAAAGATCTTGTCGAGCTTCGGGATGACAGCCTTTGCAGATGTGGAAGTGATGATTTCTACTTCTGGATAACGTGAGTGATCATCAATGACTACCATCAAGTACTCTCCAGTTGGTAGCGGTCCACAGAAGTCCATCGATACTTCCATCCATGGTGCAGCAGGTAGTGGTGAAGGTTGTAGAGGTGTTGGTCTTGAAGTATCCACTGCAGCTTGGCAAGGGACACAGGCATCATGCATGTCCTTAGCTTGACGATCAATGCCAGGAAACCACACCTTTTCTCGTAGCAGCTGTTTGGTCCTTACAAGACCTTGGTGTCCTTGATGTGCAAGCTTCAGAGCACGTTGCTGGAGAACAGCTGGAATGACGATACGAGTACCTCGCAGCACGGTGTCGCGTTGTTGCGTAACACTTAATTCTGTCTGGATGCGTTCAAGTGCTTTGAATGCATCTTGGTCAACTCCTGAGGGTGGGATGCGTGGAAACTTTTTCTTAGTCAATGCATCCACTGTTGCTTGCAGAGTTGGGTCCTCTAGGGTTGCAGCACGGATTTCATCAAGAGTGAGAGCCTTAGGGACTGCATCACAGGTTACAGAGTGTACATATTCCTCGGCAACTTGCTGATGCTTGGTGATGGTGAAACTGTTGGCAGGATGTCGACTGATGTAATCAGCGGGATTGCCTGCACCTGGCTTGTATTTCACCGTAAAGTTGTATGGTTGCAGACGAAGAGCCCATCTCTCAATGCGAGCTGGTGGTTTAGACTTTGGATTATTGAAGATGGTCTCCAACGGTTTGTGGTCAGTGACTATCGTGGTAAAGGGTGCACCAAGCAGATACACATTGAAGTGTTCACAGCCCCATACAAGAGCAAGAGCTTCCTTCTCTGTCTGACTGTATCGTTGCTCAACATCTGTGAGAGAACGGCTGGCATAGGCAATTACTACTCTTGAATCTGGTTCACCAGGTTTGTGTTGGGCTAACACAGCACCTAAACCAACAGGACTAGCATCCACTGTTAACTCAGTGTCCATTGATGGATCAAAGTACGCAGCAGTCGCATTTTCTACTAGTGCATCTTTCACAGCATCAAATGCATTTTGCTCGACATCGCTCCAGTACCACGATGCATTTTTCTTCAGGAGCTCACGTAGAGGCTTCGTAATGGTAGCAAAATCTGGAATGAAGCGAGAACAGTAGTTTGCCATTCCCAGAAAACTATGTACTTCAGTGGATGTTGAAGGAGGTGCAGCATTCTTGATATCTGCAACTTTCTTAGGATCTGGAGACAGACCTTTGTCACTAAGTACATGTCCAAAGAATTCAATTTTATGTTGATTGAACTCACACTTTGCTCGGCTTAGCGTCAAATTCTTTTCTCGTAAGCGTTGCAATGTTGCACGAAGAGCTTTGTCATGTTCAGCTTGGGTACGGCCATAAACAATGATGTCATCAGACATGTTGTCAGCATTAGGTATATCTTGCAATACCTGGCTGATGATGTGCTGGAATACTTCAGCAGCACTGATAACACTTTAGCGCTTTGGGCGAAGCGTATAAAAACTTACCCTATGTGCTTTGGGCGTCTCGCGCGCTTAAGCGGTACGGGCGAAAAGTGTATACTCTTTTAGTCTCCTGACACTATTTGTAGACCTACGTATTTAAATTTGGTATCACTGTGTTCGCAATAGAATTCTCTATAAGAACATACATATAAAATACTGCCAAAGCACAAGGAATATCAACACCAAATAGAAATGTATTGGGATCACTTGGCGAGAGCGCCAAAAAGCAACAAAATGTTTCCACTCTCTTAATGATTGCGATGACCACATTTATCCTACATCGTTGATTTTGGTATCATTGGAACCGCAATAAAATTCTCTATACGGACATATGCATATGAATGTATAATCAATGTTGTTACCCACCCGCAAGAGTGTGGGAAGTTGACGCGCAGTTAGCCGCGAGCGGACTGCTGAAAACACATGCGGGCAATCGCGCGTAGAATGTTTATACATTTATACGTGTCGTGACTTTAATATTCTATGTACGTATTTCCTTTTCGTAGCAATGTGTGCGCAAGAAAATTTTCTATATGAAGAAATGTATAAAAAGTTTACAAATCATATGTACGTGAAGCGACAAAGATAAACCAAAGTGGCTCACTATGCGTGCGCGGCAAAAATAAACACAATGTTTTCGTTCCTTGCATGTTTGTCGAGTTTATACTTGTTTAAAACTTTATTATTTGTATGACAATGATCGCAGTAAAATTTCCTACACAGACATATACATATAAAATAAAAATAATTGCCGCGTCTTGGCAATCAGAACGGCTAAAGGAAACCCACTGAAACCCACCCGCCACACCCAGAGCAACACCCGCCACACCCGCAACACCCGAAAAAATACTTTGTGTTTTTCCCGGATTACTCATAGAAGTTTATGTGCTACAATATTCATTTTGGTACCAAAATTCGCAATTAAATTCTCTACAATACGTATATAATAAAATAGCTGATTGATGATAAGAAAATTCAAAGTAGGTGTACTTACCATGTCTATGTTGTTTGTAGAACAACAGTTGAGCATTTTTCTTCACTCCACCTTCTTCAGGCTTCAGATCCTGAAGTTGCTCAACAGATGTTTCGTAGGTGGAGTGAAGCTGTTGCAGGTGGTTATTTTTTATCCCAAAACACTTTCTGCCGGTGATACCTTGTGTAGCAAGGTACAGCACAAAGTGCCACATCACAACTTTTACACCCAAATCACGTCCCTCCTTCTGCCAGATTTGGTACAAACACGGCACCTTTTACGTTTATGCAGACCTACGAGCTCGTGCTTCAACTTGTAGTTCAGACGTTGGTCTGAATCTACAATTCGTCTGGATTTTATTTCATCTTCACTAGTATCGCCTTCTTGAGGAACGACAACACTTGTGACTGAATCTTCAGCGAAATCAGTCGCGTCGAGTTGTTCAATGTCATCAACGTCCTGTTCCGAATTTGTTGACGATGATTGAGGTTGAGGTGTTGATGTGAAGAGAGGCCGCCTCGCACCAGATGGGCCGGGGTTGAGAGTGCCGCGTCAGCAGGAGGAGCAGCGTCGGCAGGAGGAGCAGCGTCAGCAGGAGGAGCAGCGTCAGCAGGCAAGTCCGGAGCATGGGGTATGCCTGTTGTTGTTGGCCAATCCTCACTCCTCCACTCCAGTAAGGCATCTATTGCTACTGAGACAAACTCTAAAAATGTGTGTTTCTTCACGTCGTTGAAAAGTGGGAGTACAACGCGAATGCATTGTGCAATGCCATTTGCAGAAAATAAAAAGTTATCTTCTTGGTCCATTTGTGTGTTTTCTGGTAACTCATAATACTTGACCATTTGATCGAAATGATCAACACCTTTCATGAACTTATTGTAATCAATTATGGCAATGGGTTGTTCATTTTCACAATTTCGAGACCAGTTCTCCCGTTAGGCTTACGAATGCGTTTCTGCGCCGAACTAAACTAGTCTCGGCATTATGGAGATTGGTGATGATAGACACGGGCCGCTTGTCCTTCCACACTATAATAAATGTGTTATCACGACGCATGTACACGGTTTTGTCTGTTGCAATCTTACCCTTTACCATTTGTTGAAGATCCTTAGGGGCCACGTTGGAGTCTAAGTGTTCCACATGTGTAAACACCCGACTCGCGTAATTTTTCTGTCAGGGTAACTGAGTTATAGTAGTTATCCATATACAGATGATAACCTTGTTGAGTAGGGGTTCCATCAACCCCGTGACTGTTTCAACAGTAGTTTTACCTATACCACAATACACATCAAAGTTATATATGTAGCCTGATGTGGCTTCAGCAAACATATACAACTTGACACCATATTTATCAGGCTTGTTGGGATTGTACACCTTGAAAGAGAGGCCACGCCATGCCATTGTACCTCATCAAGACTCAATTCTTTTTTTGGATGTACACAGACGTAAATTCTCGTCAAATATTGCATCACTGGTCTCACTTTATCAGTCTGTCACTATTATTCAATGGCACTGCTTTCTTGTTATACATATGAAAGAACTTAGAAATATTTGGAACCGCGGAGACGACAAAACAAGCTGAAGT